>APFE031107399.1:0-24424 GCA_000404065.3 Pinus taeda
TGAAAAATAAGTCCTCTAAAAATAAGGTATGCTGCATCAACACGTTGCATTAATACGTTTCAAAATCAACATGAAAATCACTAATATTTAAAAACAAATATTTATATTTGATATATAAGAAAATTTAAAGTGTCAAAAATATGCTCCCAAAAAAACAATTGTATTTTGCATTACCACTTTTCAAAATTAGGTCATGTTTTTACTACCCCTATGAAATAAGTAATGGTATCAGTTATTTAAAGTGCCAAAAACTAGGCTCTAAAAAAATGTGTGTTATGCATCACTCCTTTTCAAAATCAGGTCAATTTTTTGCTATCTCTACAAAACAAGTAATAGTATCAGTTCTTATTTCTAAGTTTACATTGTTTCTCCCCGTTAAAGTAGAAATATTTCTGAAATCTACAATTCAAAGTGGAAATGTGCCCTATATCCTTGTGGTGCATCGCAACCATAGCCATAGCCGGGTTTCTGTCATAGCAAGGTTTCTCTGTCCATGCTAATATACTTAGTTACATAAAAATTTATGCAATGTAGTATTTTCGTAATACTCTAAATTTAAATTTATATCCACTGTAGATTTCAGGAATATTTTGAAATCTAATGATGACAGGCTGGCCGTAGCCTGCAATACCAGGATCTTCCCAATCACCATGCTTCCGCTGCACAATTAGCCATAACCCCACATTCCATAATTGTAATTATTATCAAAGTTGCCATATAGGAATGTTGCTCTAACAAGGTACCGTGTCCTCTCTGTAATGTTCAAGGCATAACAATACTTCTTATTATCTGCTGGAAAATATCTTAAACTCTGGTATTGTCGACGGGTTTCAGTCCAAACATTGATTTTTTTTCCGCCTTGCCACTAGTCACAGATCCCACGTCAGGAATCCACTGAAGCCCAGAGGTATTATCAGCGAAATAAGCAGTACCTCCACAATCAATGCTGATGAAATCGTAGGGGTTCCTTAGTTCTGGCACCAAAATTTATCCTTGCAGTAACCTTCAGGAAGAAATCTTGCTCAAAATATGTTGCATACATTGAATCATTGAGAACGCGCAACTCCAAAGTGGATATGACTGAAACACTAGTTGAAGCATCTAAACCACACACGTTAATTGCACTAGATGCTGCTCTCAAGATAATTTCTTCAACATATACCACTGTTGCAGTTGCAATTGTTATTGTGGCCCTGAACGCGTGTTATTCAATCAACAACGCATGTGTGAACCTCGCCGATACCCTGCCTCTGCGTATGAATATAATATAACTCTGCCCAGAATTGGTATATATATAATATGACGTTAATGGCAGCGTTTCGGCTCAACATGCGCTCTTTCCATCCAATACACAACGCTCCACTCCTCTGCTCCAGGATTAACACAGTTTGTATATATATATAAATGCCCCCACGCAGACAGTAAAAAAAAACAATAATATAAAACCACGCAGCTAGCACCATATATTATAAGGAAAATCGCATATTACTCATGGTATACACCCAATCAGGAATTAAATGATCAATACGCTGCTAAGAGTTAACACACAGCCATATATTTTGCATATCTACACTAATGTATCAATGCGCCAATAAGGAGTCAATACAACTCTTCAACCCAGTACTTTTATAAAAACTAACTTACAATAGCATTTTCAGTGGCCTGATTTACAATTTTATTGGCCCTTACAAACTGCCAAAGGCATCCAACCAGAGACCTCACACTCTATCTCACTCTCACTTCTATCTCTGATCTTGAGAGTTCAACTGCCCCTCTATTTAAAATAATAATGGATACATGCATAGGAATAGATCAGGCTTAGAAAAAATAGGCTTTTTCCTTTTTTTACACAGTGATTTCAAGCTTGAAGCTTTTCTCCATTCTTATCCTAATTTAACTGGAAAAAACATAGCAATCATATCCCAAACAACAAAATACTAAAATTATCACATCCCCTCTTTATTCCACATTTACAAATGAGGATGGTCTTGATGCTCCTGCATCATCTAATAGTTAGAAAATTAATCAATTATTTAACCCATTCTAAAATAATCTTAAAATCTACAATAAGCAGATTTAAATATGTATTTAATCTACCTGTACTAAACAAAACACAACACAAAAATACAAAAAAATACAACCTGAAGTAAATTTTTGCACGGAAAAGATATCGTTTATCTTCCACATATTTTGTTTTGCATCGATACTTCCAAGACCTCAGATGATAATCCAAATGACACCACCTCAACTTTGTCCCAACTTGGTGATTTTCCAACTTGGTGATTTTCCATGTTGTTGATTATATATATGATGCAACGTTTTTCCAAGAATAAGATATAACAGCCCCGAAATATTAACACATAATTAATTAGATTAATGTAGCAATTTATAATCAACATGAAATTATCAACTAATTAACATCAAAATTCAAAACTATAAGTAGAGATACTTACTTGTGTTTCCGGGGTTGAATGCTAGTTGAAGTCTTCTAACTGCAACAAGGTTTTGGGGACGACTCTCCACCCAACCGTAGGCTCAGTTGCACAAAAACTTGCTACAACTTGCCACCCCTAAGCCCTCAATCAATGTACTACTACCAGGGAATCCTTTGTCTTAGAACACTATTCTCCCAAGGGAATGGATGGTGAAATCATGGAATGATGGAATACCTCTCATCTTCCTCACCATCTATTAGATAAAGTAAACATTAAAAGAGAAACCACATGCACACACTCCATGTGTCAACATGCAACTTACTGCTTTTTTGTTTTATTCTTTTGCTTTTATTTTTAATAGTTTTATCATTTTTTACTATTTTTATATTATATTAGGTTAAATCTCTAATTATTTATAATATTTTTATTTACTTTATTATTATTTATTTATTATGGTTTAATATTTAATATTTTTATGATTTATCATTAAAGGGCATCACATAAGATAAGATAGATGGTATGCCATGTCAACAACGATATGTGTGGTCTCCATACTTTTATAATTTCTGGTTAAACACCCTTGCTACCCATGAGACATAACCCCTCGTGCCACTTGAAATGGGCTGAATTTTATTAGAATACATATTTGGATTCACTTGACGGAAAGTTATCTTCTAAAGGATCAAAATAATAATTGCAAGTTAGGCATAAAAAGGTTCCAATTTAAAAAGATGAGCCGTTGGAGTAAATATGTTTTTATAAATTTTAAAAATTCAGAAGTCATTTATAATTTTTTATTTGAAAAAATTCATAAATTTTTTATTTTGAAAAAATCATGAAAATATAATTAAAGGTTTGTTTTTATTCGAATATTATTAATTTATAATTAAAGTTTATGTTTGATTTGGAAAAAGACTTGTACAGTAAAAAAGACCAAGAATATATATACATAACGTATTCATTTCCACAAACCCAAACAATATACGTGACTGAGTGAATGTGGAAATTGAATCCAGAAAAAACTCAGCTGAATTTAATTTGATTGTACATTCTAAAACCCAAACAATATATATAACTGAGTGAATGTAAAGACTCAATCTAAATTTAATTTGATTGTACATTCTCAAATCTAAACAATATGTATAACTGAGTGAATGTGGAGATTAAATCTAAAAATATTTATAGGTTTTTTAAATATTTTGAAAATTTGATAAACAAGAATAAAATCTAATAATTAACTTTATTAATATCTATCAAACAATTAAAATTACCCATTCATAAATTTATAAAACATTTCAAAAATCAATGCAATCCAAAAATAAACCTGAGGAGAAAACCTTACCAAAAACAATAAATTTCAAATACAATGGCAAAAACTTCATCAAAACCATCTAAATGGCATAGGAAGTCCTTGGTATGGCTTGTGCAACAACCCCGTCAGAAGGTTTGTAAAATCATGAATCTGGGAGGTGAAGGCAGTGGTGAAACATGAACTGGGACGAAGATTCATCGGCCCTAACACTCGTCATAGATTATAAAATGTGCTTAATCTATTTTGGAGTCCTAAAGTTTATACTCATAAAACCCAAAGCAATGAAGGCCGAGGCATTAAAATAATATCCTCAAATACTACACTACTGGTTGAAGATTTCCCTGTGGCAGCCGCAGCCATATCGGAGCCGCAAAGGGGTGAGCTAGAACCCTGGTCACGATGTTAACCATTTATTACATGTCACATGGTAATGGTAATTTTGGTTATATAAAACCATTTTAAGGAATGCATGGCCATCTGCAAATTAAATAATGAAACCCTTGCATACCTTGAAAATGAGTCAAACACGTTTTCACAAAATGAAAATCAAGTAGAAAAGTATATTTATTCATTATCAAATATTTTAATGAGTAGTTTATTTATGTGGCATTTTCCATTTATCTTACTTACATAAAGACTCGCATCCAAACTTCAAATGATGATAGTTTGGTGATATGAAAGAAGTTCTAAAACATTGATGATAATGTTTTTCTGGAAGAGATATCTCCCATCTATACAGAGTTTATTTTAAATAATAAATAATAAATAAGATTAATAGTGATAATAAAGTATAGTATCTACCTTTATTATTAATTAATTAAGGTTTTGCAAAATGTGGAAAAAGCACAATGAAAATTTTCTTTGCACTTTTCACAATAACATATCAAAACGTGAGACCATCTTTACTTCGATATCATAAATTCACTTACACTATGAACTAAAAAGAGAACTCAAAAAGCCGTAGGAGAAGGCATTATAGTTAAAGGCATATGTGCCATATCCCACTCTTCCACCAACATTTTGCCTAGCACCCCCTTGTGGTTGAAACTATGTTCTAGATCTTCTAGATATGGATCCTATTATATTTCCAGGGCCATAGCCTATTCTAGTAGTACCATAGCTAGTTTTAGTTCTGTGATGTTTTGATAAAAGATCTTGTTCCTGCTAATGATGTTACTACAAATGATGTTTCAACATGGCCTATTGGTCCTAGGGATGATGGAAAGACAACATAAATAGATCCAATTCCAGTTCCTATAAGTGTTCCTACATCAGCATATATTCTTAGTCAAGTTCTTTTGGCATATGCTTGTGTTTCCACCTTAGTGTCATTTGCTTGTGTCGTTGCATCATTTCTTCATTTTCCAAGAAATTTTATGAATTTGCATGGATTTGATGAAATAATCATATGAATATTACAGATTTCACCCATAGAATATATATATTTTTAAATTTTTGACCTATGAAACTATACCAAATATCTTAATTTATATGTAGCACAGAAGGTGCGAAAATGTGGATGTCGAAAATGTGGATGTCTCTTTCACATCCTACTCCTTCCGCACACATTCCCTGCTCTACACATACTCTAAAGTGAAATTCTTATTCTTATTCTTTGGTATTTAAAATGCTTTGGATATGAGAAAAGACATTTTCAAATCAATTGGATTATGGCGTTTTACTTGTTAATCGTTCACTTATACCTAAAAGAACATAACAACTTTTTGCAACATGATGATTTAACTATTCGACTGGTAGCTTATCTAAGTTGCTTTGCACTTTGAAAATAGAGCCAAAATGGTCCACCCTCATGTTGATCACACACCATTCCCTAAAAATTAAAAAACATATTACCTGTATCTCAACGTATTGTAGCTTTGAAAGATGCCAAATTCTTGACACATGTGTTTAGTGCTAGAAGCTACATGCCTCCTCATGGGACCTACACAAGTGTAAATTTTCTACATTATTATTGGAAGACTTTTGAAACATACTCTTCATTGGAGACATCCTCTATTGATGAGGATTAGCTACCATTATGTGACGATTCTTATCTCATAATGAAAATAGGTTACAAGTCGTCACTCCATTTCATTCCATTCCACATCTAATCAGTGTGTCGCCTATACATATTAAAACATCAAGGTTGTCCAACCCTCTATCTGGGATTAATATCTCTAAGAATATTGATAATAGTATATAACTATCATATTTCTTATTTATGGTTGGTTTTTTTCTTAAATGGGCCTCATTTTAATTATAGATTTGATGATTGTTTGAAAATGTGTGTGATATGTGACCTTTTCTAATGTTTATCATAAAATTTTGTTTTGTCATAAATATTTACTTAAGCAACATGAACAATACCTTAATTTCACACTCATTTAATATTTTTTAATAATTTTAATCAACATCATGATTAATGGTCATAGATAATGCTTTAATTTCATAGTAAATTCAAGGTATTAGAGAATTTAATTGTCATGAAAGAAATTAATGGTCACCCATAGGTGATAGCATGAAGATGGGTTACATTTTTGGACCATATGTGGCGATGAAATTTCAAGTTTTTCCTCTTTTATTGAATTGCGCCCCTCAAAATTCATATAAGAATTATGATTTTTGATTCGAAGTAAAAAGACAATATGTGGAGAATTATGTTGTTGTCTTAATGATATTTTTTGAAAAAAAATATAGTGTCATATAATCTCTCAATTTTCAATTAAATGCAACATATATACTTTCTAATTTTCGCAAAACTTAAGAGATTTGCATGTGATCAAATAGCATAGCTTAGTCTAAACAGTGTGAGTGTGTGTGGTTCTGTCATTTTCCAAAAAAAATTGCAAATTTATATGGATTCGATGAAATAAACATATAAAGATTACACATGTCATCCACAAAGTATATATTTTTAAATGTTTGATGTATGAAACTATACCAAATATCTTAATTTATATGTCATGCAAGGTGCGAAAATGCAGATGTCTCTTTCACATCTTGTTCCTTCTGCACACATTCCCTGCCGTACACATACTGTAAAGTGAAATTCTTATTGTTATTCTTTGGTGTTTAAAATTTTTTGGACATGAGAAAAGACTTTTACAAATCAATTTGATTATGGTGTTTTACTTGTTAATTGTTCACTTATAGCTAAAAGAACATAACAAATTTGTGCAGCATGATGATTTAACTATTCAACCGATAGCTTGTCCATGTTGCCTCACACTTCGAAAATAAAGCCAAAAAGGTCCATGCTCGCGTTGATCACACACCATTCCCTAAAAATTAAGAAACATATTACCGATATCTCAACGTATTGTAACTTTGAAACTTTGAAAGATGCCAGATTTTAGACATGTGTTTAGTGCTAGAAGCTACATGCCTCCTCATGGGACCTACAAAAGTGTAGTTTTTCTACATTGTTATTCGTAGACTTGTACAACATACTCTTCATTGGAGACATCCTCTATTGATGAGAATTAGCTACCATTCTGTGACGATTCTTATCTCATAATGAAGATAGTTTACAAGTCATCACTCCATTTCATTCCATTCCACCTCTAATCAGTGTGTCGCCTATACCTATTAAAACCTCAAGGTTGTACAATCCTCTATTTGGGATTAATATCTCTAAGAAGATTGGTGATAGTATATAACTATCATATTTCTTATTTATTGTGGGATTTTTTCTTAAATGGGCCTTATTTTAATTATAGATTTGATGATTGTTTGAAAATGTATGCGATATGTAATGACCATTCTTAACGTTTATCTTGGTCATAAATATTTACTTAAGTAACATGAATAAGTAACATGAACAATACGTTAATTTCGCATTCATTTAATTTTTTTAATAATTTTAATCAACATTATGATTAATGGTCATAGATAATTCTTTCTTTTCATGAAAGAAATTAATAGTCACAAAAGAAATTAATGGTCACCCAGGGGTGAAAGCATGAAGATGGGTTACAATTTTGGGGCAAATTTGGCAATGAAATTTCAAGTTTTTCTTTTTTTATTGAATTGGACCCCTGAAAATTCATATAAGAATTACAAAAAATTTTGATTCGTAGTAAATAGAAAATATGTGGAGAATTACGCTTTTGTTTCTAAAGATATTTTTTGAAAAAAAATATAGTGGTCGTATAATATCTCAAAATTTCAATTAAATGCATATATGTCCTTGCAAATTTTCACAAACTTAAGAGATTTTCATATGTCACATAGCATAACTATCTATATATCTTTATCATATTATATATATAATATATATATATTATATATATATATATGAATTTACATGGAGAGAACTAAGTTTTTCATATCAGAAATCTAGCATTTATGCAAAATTATGTTTTCTATTATTTTTTGAAGTTGGCGAAGTAATATTTCAATTACATTTTGGAGACACATGTGTTCACGTAAGATTTTTTTCAACTCTTTAAATAAATTGAAAAACCACAATACCCTTTTGAAGATGACTCTTAAACAAAGATAGCGGTATTTTTTGAAATTTTTTCGTTGTGTATATTTATGTTATGGATTTTTTATTCAATCCCTTTAAAATTGTCCAAAAAAAATTCAAGTGTTATGTATAAAATAAATTAGATGAAAAATATCATATGAATTTAAAAGTGTCAAATTCACATGTCATTGGATATAGGATTCTTTTACGAATCCAATGTGATCAACTCCGACACTTAAGGACAATTTCTGCCCTGAATCCGATACGGTGCAAAATGGGGTTGTAGAGAAATATGCAAAAAAGGTGCTGAAACTATAATTTTTAGGACTTCAAGAGCTCAAAAGAGTGATTAAATTAAAAATTCAAATTTCTCAAAAGAGCGTTAAAAAAGCCCTCAATTGAGGGGCATACATGGTTATCTAACGGCTCAATCGAGCCATTAAAAAACTAATCCGCTCGCAGTCTTACCAACTTTTATTAATGGTATTAATGGTGAATCATACGGTTCAAGGATTGATCGGGTTGTTGAATCGGATTAGAAAACAACTCGATTGAGAGTTTGTTTAAACACTCAATCAAGCTATTTTTAAGTGCATCAACAACTCGATCTTCATCGAGTGCTTAAAATTACTCGATCAAGCATCTATTTTTCAGCAAAGCGTGCCCTCATTCTTCGAAAAAGTGTAGCACATCTCCAAGCTATTACCCCCATTTATTTTACACAATGCGGAGTGCGAAGGTTTACAGAGGTAAGAGAGATATTACTAATCACACTTCTCCACACCTCCGCACTTTGAACTACAATTTACTATGAAAAGAAAGTATTATCTATGACCATTAATCATGACGTTGATTAAAATTGTTAAAAAAACTTAACGAGTGTGAAATTAGCATATTGGTCATGTTTGAACAACAAAATAGTGAATACTAAAACCCATAAAACAATCAATCAAACTTTCAATTCAATAAAATCTATTATCTAATGCAATCGAGCTTGCGTAACAATGAATTGGTAATGCAATTATATTGTGTAATGCATTCAAACATGCGTAACGGTGCAATTAGACCATATAAAGCAAGCACCCAAGCTTGCAAAGAAGCATTCTAGAGTAATTGATTGTGTAATGCAAGGGAAAGAACAACCCGGAGTAAATTGCCCAACTTTATTTAGTTATTCTCTCTTCTAATAGTAGAATTTGCTTGCAAATTCTCAATAGCCACCAAAATTATGAAGAATATTTGTCATGATGATCAAGTGCCTCTTTGGCCATATCAGAAGGTAACTTTTCAATCAAACTTATTCAATTATTTGCAATTTTTATGATATTCATTGAAGACATAATTATTTGCATTGTTTTCCAACTTCAAAATGCTTTCTTTTTTCCTTATTTTTTCAATTTACAGATCACAAATCAAAAAGCTAGACTGTGAAATTGCAACTCCAGAACAAAATTTTGCCAAATTTAATGAGCAAGAAGTCGTAAACATATTAAAGAAGGAAAATCGTGCTTAGTACTATGCGGGTAAAACACCCAAATCAAATTTATTTGAACAAGTATTTTCTCATCCCCTAGGAATTTATTTCACAAGAATTTATAAACACCAAAGAATAAGAATAAGATTTTTTCTTTACAATTTGTGTGGAGCGGGGAATGTGTGTAGGATGTAGAAGGGAAATTCACATTTCCACACCTTTCACATGATGTATAAATTAATATATTTGTTATTGTTTCACAAGTCAAAAATTTAAAAATATATACCTTGTGGATGACATGTGGAAGCCTCATGTGATCCTTTCATTGAATCCATGCAAATTCGCAACACTTCTTGGAAGACGAGAAAATGGTGGAACGACACAAGAAAATGATACTAAGGTGGAAACGTAAGGATATACATGAATAACTTGTCTAGGAGCATATGCAGATGTAGGAACACTTATAGGGACTGGAATTAGCTTTGTTTGTGTTGTCTTTGCATCATCCCTAGGACAAATAGGCCATGTTGAAACATCATTCATAGTGACATCATTAATGGAAAGAGGATCTTTTATAAAAAAACTGCAAAACTAAATCTAGCTATGCTACAGTTGGAACATGCTATAGCCCTCAGAGTATAATAGGATCCAAATCTAGAGGCTTTGCAACAAACTTTCAACTTGGAAGGGATGCCAGGTGAAATGTTGGTGGAAGAGCGGGAGATGTTACATCTTCCTCTAACTATGATGCCTTTTCCTATGCCTTTGTGGGTTCTCGGTTTAGGTCATAAGGTAAGCGAATCTATGATATTAAAGTAAAGGTTGTCTCATGTTTCGATTCTTTGATTAGGCTATTGAGACCCAAACGTAGTTATTTACTCAAAATCCATTGTAGTAGATGTAGATTTGGAGATGTCGTAGCATTTATAAGTAGAGTAAAGTGCCTCTCCAATAGAGTATGTCTCACGATCTATATCAATTGGAACATATTCTTTGATTTGACCCTCTACTGGTGGATACACAGGTTCTATGCATAGTGCCCAACTACATTAAATCAAGGTCAATTGGTTCAAGTTTGTAATATTATCTAATATAACAAAAGTTTTGCAAAAACATAGAAATAAGTGAAATTTTATCACAAATTACATATAAATGCCCTTTGTATCCCTCACAAGTAGTGGTATTTCAAAAACTTGAGTACTCGCATAGTTTAATTTTCTAAAAGTTAATGGTTATAGTTTTTTAAATAATTATTAAGTGTGCAGGTGAAAAGGTAGCACAATGAAAGCTTCCTCTACACCTTCAGACTCTGCACAATGGTTATAGTTTAATAGCATAGAAAGCTAAATGTTGATTTTATATTTTATATCTTAAACATAACTGTAATCACTTAGCTAAAGACTGAATTAAGTGGTTCAATCACCCAATGAAATTGGAACTTGTAGAAGACCATAAATAATAGGTGGCTTATTCAAACACCAAAATTGATAGTGTCATCCACATTTGAGACATGTGTAGAGTGCGGAGGTACTGAGGAAGAAATATTTCTCTTCACTTCTACATTTTGGACAATGTATCAATGTTATGGCAAGTAAGAAAAATACCATTCACATGTGTTCTTAATCCTTGTCTTCTTAGCACTTGCAAAGTGAAAGGTTACAATTGGAAGTTGGAGTGCAGACAAAGATTTGGAAATTGACAATCATTGCAACTTTGATCTAAACTTGCAATAATACATGCATTATCTAGACATACTAATATATGTCATTCCAGAATCAATGATAATAACTCCGCTTCCATTTTCTTAACTATGATGTTATGCAACTACAACCATGTTTTAAAATACACCTAAGTAGAAAATAAATCAATTCTACCTCTTATACAATGACTCAAATCTAAAACATTCCTTTCATGTTATTTAATACATTTAGAAATTAAATGTCTTTACTTATTATATTGCAACAATGGAAAATAATATATACTATATGTTTTTTTTGTGGTGGTTAATGAGGTCAATAGAATCATCATAGATTTTATCATTTGAATAAAAGGATGAGACTTTATCTATGCATGGGTGTATGAATAGCTATATCATTCCAAAATATTAATTCTAATTATAAATTATAAATTATGGTATCATCAAGATTACTCATGAACTACAATTTATGGAGAAAGGAAGGGGAACTGGAGATCAAACTCATTGTGCTCTTGTTTAGGATTACACTAAGGAGAAAAGGAAAGGCAAGATGACCAAGCCAAATATGTCAAACCTCAATGTAGAACCTATTTATATTTGAAGATCAAAGAAGAGCCAAGTGGAGACCATAATTCAGAGTTCCTCTCTCATGGAACTAGATATCTTTCTTAGTCTACAATTATAGCTTTGTATTCCATAGAAACACAAGAGACATTTGTTTCATAACTCCTTTTCAAGTCATCAACTCCAATTTTTTCCACCCCAATAGCACAAAAATAGTTGAAAATTTATATGTCGATCCACTCTAGATTAGGTGTCATGTAATGCAACATGTGTTAATCCCAATAAACTAAAGCATAATGAATTTCACATAAAAAAGGAAGGAGAAAAAAAGGCTTGCATAGATCTCTATTATAGTACCTAGAACTTTTAACCATAGGTTTGCATGTGGAGATTTTATCTTTCAATGTAGTTTGATAAGTCATCAAAGGTTGAGATAGATATATGCTAGAATATTTTTACACGAATATTTAAAAGTTTAGAGACCTCATTATCCTCCTCATGTAGTCTTGTGTGACAAAAATTTACCATCGTGTAGGGTCCTAATCATGAAACAGATGAAACTCTGGGTGAGAAGGATGGAACCATGTTGTTATGATTCCCTAAATGGAATTGCTTAGAAACAATAATAATCAAGTTGCGAGGTTAGGTTTCCCTACTAGAAATGGTTTAGATGATGAACAAATATGGTACAAGGTTGTGGTTGGTGAAAAAGGTTATTCTTGTTATTTTTCTTACTGATATTTTCTTTGACGAAAAGTGAAGTGTTCACTTGAAACACGTGGCTTAAAAATCTTCTACACGTGTAAAACCAAAACTATGAGAAAAGTTTTGAATGCCTACTTGGTAATGGAGAAAACTATGAATAGTTCATGGTTTCACCCATTCTTCAGTAGAGAATCACAAGCTTGTGCCTTGGTGATATATAGTTTTGCTCATATTTGACTCACATGTTCAGGTTTTCATTGATTTTTGTGTAGGAAACCATAAATTTGTAACCGGCCCATCCATTATTTCACCATTTCTAAGCATAATCATGATTAAAAGCATTTCTAGGGAAAAAAATCATAACAATTTGTAAGGTGGATAGTGTTTGCAAACTTTAACAAGGTGAGAATGGGGTCACACTTGTTTAATATTGTATATAGAATCCAGGATAACACAATTATTTTCATTATATACTTCTAACTATACCTTGATGAAGATGAATATTTATTAATGATAACTATGACAAAGGTTTAGGTTTGAATACACAAAGGTTTAAGTTTGAATGACCAAGTTACAAGGTCATGATTTCTTGCTCATAAATAGGCAAAACCATGACTGGATAAGTTAAATGAGGGAAGCATGGGCTCATAAATAAGAAAAACCATGAATGGATAAATTAAATGAGAGAAGCCTTGAATAGAGTTATTATTACCTACTAAAATATAATAAAATCATGTAAGTGACCATGTTAGGATCAACTACTCTAAATGAAAAAACCATTATATTAAGAATATTAAAACCGCCATATTAATATAGTTCTAATATCTTGTCTCAAAATAAATAAAATCCTACAATATTTATATTTCTACCCATTTTCAAATAAATGATCATAACCTTGTTTCCTTGTGATTTCACTTATTTTCAATTTAGATATTTATATTTTCTTCTGAACAAAGAATCATATACTTATTTACAAGTCCGCTTATTTTCAATTTACATATTTATATTTCTACCCCTTTCTAATCAAAGAATCGTAACATTTGGAACTTTACGAGGTGAGTGTTACCATTCGAGACCAACTTTAACCTGTTTAAATTTTGGAAAGAACACCCATTTATATATTCATGATTTTTCAAATTTAGAACATTACCCCTGCCCAGAACGACCATACTTGAGGGTCTGAGTAGGGCCGAGCTGGTTATTGAACATGGAATCCAATACAACATAATTATTTTCATTATATAATTAGGCTGATAGGCCTCCCTTTGAAAGAGACTTTTGTCGTCCTTTTCTTTCTAGGGTTGACACCTGGCATTTTTTTTTCAACAACAGCCAAATTGACATCTTGGTATTTTGCATCTTGCAGTTTCACATTTGTTAATGCCACTGTGTGCGCTGTTAATACGTGTATTGTGGAACATGTGCCCAACCTGCATGTGGTGCGGCGAACGTGTGCCCAGGCTGCGTGCATGCCCGGGTCTCGCAAAACCTCAATGGAAAACTGTTATGCCAACACCTTTCTCCATAATGATGGTGGTCTCGAATCTTCACCCACTACATGAAGTAGGCAGAAATGTAAGTTCATACTAACTCCAATGGCTGTTATAGCCAGTAATTAAGCTACACAAATTAAGTGATTCAATACAAATGTTGTTATGGGAATTGATGTTGATTTGAAACTGCTAGAATCTTTTGTAGATACTCAATTTCATGACAGTGGCTTTCCTGGTTCTCATGGAGATCATAATCCGTGGTGGCCTGTGGCTTCCCTTGATTGAGGCTGAAGATTTATCCACTATTGAATTGCAATACCCGGTGGACAGTGTGAAAGCCGTTCGTACCAGAACTCTCTATCCAGAGCTTTGTTATTCCAGTCTCTTTCCTCATTTAGTATCGTCCCCTTTACAACCCATAAAGCTCCTTTACCTTTCTCTAATGGTGGCCCTGGATGAGACAAACGAGGATTTTGCCCATGTTTTTGGAGTGGTTAAGCAAAGCTTCGATAGCACTATCTCTCCTTTAAAGTGCCGCGATCTTAAAACATTGACACGTGAATGGGTATGGGTGAGATACCCCTTTTAGATGAGCAAGATAGTTGTTCTCAATGTGGGTGTTGTGAATTTGATTCTTAACCATCAGGAGGAGATTGAAGGAGATTGTCAACCATTGCAATAACAATGGTGCTTTAGGTTCTTGATGCCCAATACTAGATATACTAGATATACTTGCACTGATATGCCCATTGATGGCACCTTCTTCAGTGATCTGTGGTCACAACATGTAGCAGTTTTAATTTCATTTCAAATGTCTTTCCATTCTAACATGTTTGTTTGTCCTTCGCAGATTTTCTTGTCCAGTGTGCTCCAAATCTGTCTGTGATATGTCTAAAATGTGGGAGAAACTTGACCTAGAGGTAGATATTTTCCACAAGATGAACATCATGAAGTCATCTCACAATGGGTTGTATAACGAGTATCTTATTATATGTGTTTTTGCTAATTTTGATTTCTCATATTTGAAATTTTCTTTCATTCAATGGCAATTGATTTTTTAAGTTTCTTGAGTGGATTCTGATATTTTTTTTTTCATGTAGGTTGCTTCGACTCCAATGCCTAAAGCTTACCACAACAAAATGGTAAGTTGTCTGATGTTAATGTGGTATAATTTGGAGGCATATTTTAGAGCCCATTAGTAGCGTGAGAGAAACTACCTCACCACTTTCTCGTCGATCATTTGAGCAGGTTTGGATCTTATGCAATGACTGTGGAGTAACTTCTAAAGTAAATTTTCACATTGTTGCACAAAAGTGTCAAAGTTGAATTCTTATAACACCCGGCAAACCAGGGGAGGTCCTTCTGCAAGTTCATGTAGATTTCATCTTTGATATTCTCAAATGTTCAGATTCATGTATCCCTCTTTACCACTTGTAAGGTTGCCTTAGCACTGCTTATGTGGCATGAAAAATAGTTGTACTGCAAATTGCTATGCAGTGGCATTACTGTAAGAATTCATTGTAACCGCTGAGTTTTTGTGGCACTACTCTATGGTTGTTAACATCATAACATAGTTGATGCTCTGTGCCCACTTCAACAAAGACCACAAGAAGGGAAATTGTTTATCCTGTAGCTCTCACACAACGACAAAACAAGTATCAAATTCTGTCTTTGCAAATCTGCAGATCATGAATTACAATGGAATGAAGGTCTCTTTTTCTGTATGTGACTTTAGTCTGACCAAATACGTGCGGGATTTAATTTCCTGTGAAATTAAGATGTATTTTCCCCTTTGGAATGGCATGTTATTTCTCAAGCAATTTAGTGATGCTCCCACGGCCGGAGGTATGAAGAAGCCTCATAGATATTGTCCCGGAACAGTTGCTCTTCAGTATGTACATGCAGTTTAAATTTGCTTCGGATTCTATCGATATGTTTATAATGTTTTCTTTATAGTATATGTATCTTATTGCAAATTTTTTAATCGACTGAACAGAGAAATTCGAAAGTATCAGAAGAGCACAGAGTTGCTAATTTGGAAGCTACCATTTCAAAGGCTTGTGAGGGAAATCATAACATGTCACCTTTCTCGTTAAAATGTTAGCTTAATTGGCCACCCATTTAAATGAATTTCTTGGTACTCTGTCATGGCGATGGTACTTGTCTAATTATTTTGTTTTACGGTGTTCAAAAGGATCTGCGGTTCCAGAGTCGTGTTGTCTTGGCACTTCAGAAGGCTTTAGAGGCCTATCTTGTCAGTCTGTTTGAAGATACTAACCTCTGCACCATACATGCGAAGAGGATGACCATGATGCCAAAAGACATTTAGCTTGCAAGGCGTATTCGTGGGGAAAGGGCCTAGGCTTGTTTTCAGGGTGATGATTTGTAAGGGTCGGATTTTTTTGGGGGAGAATTCTGTAGCATGTACATATATTTGATGAAGGAAGCTTTTCGCAGAAACGCATTTTAGACTGCAGGATTTTGTAATGTTGTATAATTGAAGTTTACGTTGACTACAATGGATATTGTGGATTTATGACTTCTAATTGAATGGGTCGACTCAAGCTAATTGTAGCTGCTTATTAATATGGAACTTTTTGCCATTCCAAGCCATGTTTTTTGAACCCATACTGCATGTTGATGCTTGTTAAGCTCTTCATTATTATATGGTATAATTATTGTTTATCAATGTTTTGGAACCCATACTGCATGTTGATGCTTGTTAAGCTCTTCATTATTTTATAGTATAATCATTGTATCAATGTTGAAGTGTTATATGTGTCTTCATGTAATAATTTAATTTGTTTTTCAATAGACAACATTCCTCGTGATTTATATTCTGCATTTTCTATTACTTTACACTGATAATATTCTACACTTTCTATTACTTTTCACTGATAATCGACCACAATACAAGATGTTGTATGACGATGTCTTTTATCAATGTTGAAGTGCTATATGTGTCTTCATGTACAAAACTGGTTGTTGAACAATAATTTATCCTGACTGCAAGAGAGGGTTGAACTTGTTTATATGTTTTTTAATAAATGACTTTGAAGTTTACAAATAGTTGGATGGATTTTATTTGCTAGGCTGAAGCAATTATTTTATAAATCCACTACGATTGTGAGCAATGAGTATTTATAATTATGTTATTAAATATTTGGATGGATTTTACCAGCAATGCTAATCTACTATTTTGTAATGCACAATAGTCTTGCGATGTGTTTGCAAATATATGTTTTTGAATATTTGCATGGATTTTATCTGTTTGAATGTTTATCTGTTGGATTGAAGTGAGTAATTATGTAATGTTTAGTGGTTGTATCAATTGTTTGGAAAATTTTGTTTTTGAATACTTGGGAAGAGATTAGTTTGCAATATGCGGTAGTTGTGAGCAATCTCTTTGCAAAAGTGCGAGTTGTTGCAATGCTCAGGTGGGAAGTTTCTTTTGGAAAATTGTTTTGCCATTGTTTTTGTGATGGTGCAATTTTTGCTAGTATTCATTTTTATGTGAAATTTTATTCACTCTTTCCATATGGCCAATTCATTGTTAGTTTGTTAAATTTTACTCATTCTTTCCATATGGCCAATTCATTGTTGTCTCATCGTGGCCACACTCGGCGAGTCACAATGTGGCTAACTCATTATTGTCAATTTAGTGCATCTCGGCCACTTTGTCAATTTAATGATGACTTGAAAAAACTCTTCAAGTGTCATGTTTCGTTATCCAATGTGAATTTTTATGTCTTCTTCCCATGTGGCCAAATCATTGTCAATTTAGTGCATCTCGGCCACTGTGCCAATTTACAACACATGTTGCTTGAAGAGTTTCACGGTTAACTGCTTAATACTTGGTTCTCATTTTCCATGAAACCTTCATTCCCAGTTTTCAGGAATCATTCATTTTCAGTTTTTCAACGAAATTACTTTTTAAATAAAAGAATGAAACACTCATTCTCAAATAAAAATGTTCTCACTTAAAAGATAGAAATACTCGTTCTCAATGTTCTACCTAAATTTGAAGGGTTACAACCAAGTTTGAAGGTTTTAACGCAATAGCATTTTTAATGCTCAATTTGAGCGGTCTGGTTTTTTTTTGGTACTACAATTCTTCTGAATAATAGAAATTTCCAGCTTATTTGCTTCTATCAAACATTTGTGTGGGGTTTCAACCAATTAACGTTTCATTGAGTATGTATTTACAAATCAATGATTTTGGGATCAAATCTCACAAAACAATTCTATATATGCTCTTCAAATTATTTCAAGCCTTTGAAAGTAATACCAATGAATTATCAAATTTTACTATAATAAAAAACAATTAAAAAGTCTTTAGCCATCTCAAATTGCTCATCATTTAGGCTTGAGCCAACATCTCTTTTAAAAAAAATTCAACAATTCCAATTTAATAATCTTATCGACCTATCTATGTACCTTTTGGACAACGACTAGTTTATTCAATATCTGGAGGACCATAACTATCCTTAAACGGTACATAACTATCCTTAAACGGTAACGAAACAAAAGTTCACCGTTATACGAACTGTCCTTGCAGCGGCTTCGACGGTGAACTGTCACTGCCCATTTGCGGCATGGCTTTCGAATCTTTCGAAGGCGCTGCAGAAGACTCCCGCAGGGTTTCAACCGTTCTCTGTTGAGGCCAATATAATTAGTTACATAATTTGAGGTTCAGAAGAGGGTCTCCTAATTCTTAAATTCCAAGATATTCGTAAAATCAAATTCGAGATAAGAATGACTGTATCCATCTACCTAGATACATTTAAAGCAATTTTTTGTATGAGAAAGGTAGTATTTATCTTCCAGAGATTTTGTTTGCATTGAAACTTCTGGAAGCTCAAATGATAAAATTTAACTCTGAAGTCAAACCATATCCAAAAAATGCTCGGCCAAGTAAATTGGGGTTACTCAATTTATTTACATACCAACTCTCAATCCGCAGACGGACAGCTAGGTGTCATGTTAATAATAAAATCTTAAAATATTTAGGAAAAAATTACATAAAACATATATTTTTTTATTTTTAAATAATGAGTCTATACATGCAGGCTGTGACTCTGGAAAGAGTGTGGAATAACATGTTAAAGAGTTTAATAATCTAACATTTGAGACCGTAAAGTGAATCCATCATCGAAGAAAGTGTTAAAATAAAATATAAATATTATATTAATCATACAATTAATTAGTTAAAAAAACATTTTAATAAACTAGTTAATTTAGTTTATCTCAATAAATTGATTTATTTAGTTAAGATTAGATCTCTGAAATCCAATAACTCACATAATAATTAGAAATATTATTCAATATACATAAGACAGGTCTCTTGATTCTCCTTAAATCAAATATACATAATACAAGTCTCTTTATCTTCCTTAAATCAAGTATCTGCTTTTGAAATTTTTCATTAGCATTTTTAACCATTTAAACAAAGTAATTTGGTAGAAATCACATGAAATTTATTTTTTTTTAATTCTCTCCTGTGATTTCTAAAGAAAGACTTTATTTAATTCATTATGGATCACAAAAGCGTGAATACAAAAATCTTTATTCGTGAATACAGAAATCTTTAATCATTGTCAAAATCATATAGATTCAACTCCATTGATTTATGTCATATCCTTTATAGTGAGGAACTCCTAAATCACAAATCTCCCAACTTCAATTACTAAAGAGTCTCCAGACGCTTATATTATCTCCTTCTCCTACTCCCGACAGCTATATAAGTGTTAACAGGGATAAATAAATGCATGAAGCTCCTGAAATGTGATACTGGCAGCTCCTAACTTATTCCTGTGACATAGGCTCAAGATCCCATGAACGAATCGCCAGTGTACCGATCATCTTCACAGATAGATAAGGGGCTTTTGCAGCAAACTTTTTGGTGCCACCATGATACTTTATGAGACCAATAATCAGGCATACTTTGAACTTTATTTCCTTGCAAACAGATGCCCTTATCCTATTTTTATCAACCACATAATTGAACAGTAAGTCTGAAAACGTAATTAAACAGTAATGCATACCGTTTATTGACTGCAATTAGCATCGGCTGGTTTCTCACATTTATATTGTTTACTTAGTAATATATACGGGCATTTTATAATTGAACAGTAAGTCTGAAAAAGTAATTAAACAGTAATGCATACCGTTTATTGACTGCAATTAGCCTCGGCTATCCGGGCATTTTCTTTGGTGCTTGATATAACGATCTTGTTTTTAATAAGAAAAAACCAATTTCTGCCAGAAAGGCGCAAGGCCCGACTGGGTTCGAACGATTTTGCTTTTAATCGGAAAGATCTTCTTCTAGAAAGTCGCAGGGCCCGACCGGGTTCGAACCGGTGACCTCTTGATCTGCAGTCAAATGCTCTACCACTGAGCTACAGGCCCGAGCTGCCCTCTGAAATTTTACAGCAGAGAATTGGACGAAGTCCTAGCACAGAGAAACAGACACAGTAATTAATTAGGGTTGTCCAATAAATAAATTCATTGTTGCAAGTGAAAACAACCAGTCTGGTGTTTCTGTAACGTATAGTTGATCTGTAGCTCACTGATAAACACAAGGTGGAATGTTCAAACGCTCCCACTACCATTGTTCAATACAAGAAAGAGGCTAACATTTACACTGTTTTAAGGACAATAGCATGAGCGGCAGGGTCAACGGTTTAGCGCGTAAGACACTTTAGATACCTGGATTTCACCAAATGCTCAGATTCCCTCCACAGGATCGATTTTGACGTTTAAATTGTGATGTTTGTTATATGGTAATTTTCCCATCCAATATAATCAACAAAATTTGTTTAAATGATCGAAACTGCATTAAAGTCCCAGAAACCATTACATTTGAAGGGTGCTTTGAAATTTCTACGCTACCCTCAATGGAATTTGCATAATGACTCATGTTATGTATGGAGCAAGTCCTATACTCTCTTATTATTCATGTTATGTATTGAGCAAGTCCTATTATTGCTGAATTTTTTTGAAAATAGCATACTTATAAAATTTAATTAGTTATTTATCTTATAATAATATCAAAATATTTGTTTTATTTAATATTAAGTTAAATCATAAATTATTATTATTATATTATAAAATATTACTCCACACCATTGCTTTCATCAATTTATTATTAGGAACTATTGAACACATAATATAATGCCATATAAACATTTAATTTAACAATAGTTTTATATATATATAAAATGAGCTAAAAGGCTTCATTTTTATAGTCTAGTGTTGATAATGTTTTTAACTTTATGCGTAGGTTATCAAAGTTTAATTGTTACTCATGGTCTACCCAGATAAGAATTAAAAAAAAAAATTAAATAACTATACAAAATATTTAAATAATATAAGTTCATAAAAAAAAATTACAGACGAAGAAATTAGATCCCTCTAAACTCATCTTAAATTCGTATTTAAAATAAATCTAAACTAGTTAATAAAACAATCATAATATTTAACACAACACTACAAAACCCCTCATTAAATCATTAAATCCTTATATTTGAGATCATATTCATTTAGATTTTCTGGTGGCCAGATAGCCTTACTACATCATGTACGATGGCCAGATAGCCTTACTGCATCATGTACGACCACATGATTGATATTTCCCCTTACATACCAGAGCTTTAGAGATTATGTTGTACCAGAGTTTAGAGGTTGTGTTGCTGGTGGTTTCTTTGGGTCCTTTTCATTTCCCTGCAAGACCTGATTATGTGAAATGATGGTTACACATGGCCTTTTTCTGCAATTCATTAGATATAAAAAAGGATATAGTCTCTTTTTCAGTATAAATTTCACTGGAAATCTAAAATCAGACCAAACAAACCCCTTTTTAAAGATTACCATTTACATAATCTCATTATATTCCCATTTTTTTTTAAAGATTACAAGTAATCTAATCTCATTATATCTATTTAGTGTTATAAGGAATTCAAAAGATTACAAGTAACCTAAGCTCATTATATCGCCCATTTATTTAGTGTTACAAGGATAGAATTGTTGTATCTGCACATTCAATACATGTTTTTGCTATTTTATTTTCTAACAACGAAAATCTATTTGTATTTGTTCTTTAAAAAACATAACTCTTAAATGACTCCATAACTTTGTTTTCTTTTGTTAATCTCAAGGGAATTTTCCTGGAGAATGGCAATGGCAATGGCAATGGCTTTGGGCTTGATGTCCTAATTGGTGAGTACCAAGTATGTACCCCTGCCATAGTCATTTGCAGGTTTGAGAAGATATTATTAGACTAGAAAATCACTAGATTAGATAGCGAAACCTGAAATAGTTGTGAAAAAAATTAGCCAATAATTGTGAAAAAGAAACCAGCGGGAAGTCGGTAAGTGAAATAAAAGATTTTCTTGTCTCGTTCTGTTCTTAGTCGTTTCTCTATTGACTGCTCTCGCTCGTTCTCCGTTGGACTTGATGTAACTTTACCTTTATTTTTATAATGATGATGCTGTCTTTTTCTGCTAGAAAGAAAAGAGGTCGTGGAAGAGGTATCCCTGTTTGCATATAAATTTCTACCTTGTGAGCGTGTGTTGGGTTACAGCAATCCGACTTACTACTCTATGGTGTTTGGCGTTATCCATTAAAATATAACTATCTCACACTACAATATTTAATGTGGGATAAAATTATCTATATTGCTGAATCTGTAATTGATGGTTCGTTCTATATATAAGCGTAGTTAAACTACTGGATGCTTTTATATCAAAGTAATTTGTTTAGCGTGGTAAAATCTACCATTTTTTGGAATTATAAATTGAAATTATATCGATTTATTTATTCAAAATTTTATTTAAAATTTTTTAATAAAAAAATATAAATTTTAAGTCCCAAGGGATAGCTCAAATGATCGAGTTTTTGTTGCTAAGTACTTTGTCAATTGGGAGGTCACAGGGTCAAATCTCCTCGACGCCCTTGGGGTTAGGCCTGTTCAGATAAATCGAGGAGTAGATCTTTTCAGATGGATCTGCCCAGATATTTCCCGTAGATGTAGCGATCACTAAGTGATTGTGAACCACAATTGAAAAAAAATATATAAATTTTAATAATTAATAGTTAAAGTGTATCTTGAATGTGAGGCTTTGCACCCTCCAATAAAACATAATTACTTTACAATACAATATTAAATGTTAAATAAAATCGTATATCTAAATATGATATAAAATTATATAGCGTATGTTGAATCGATAATGATATTGAATGTTGATGTTGAATTGAATTGAAACTCATTAATCTTCTACCTAGGATAATTAGGTTTAAAAGCATCATCTTTTTGGAAAAACTCTCCCAAAGCTATTCTGCACCATTGTGATAATTTTAACAAGGTCATCATCGGATTAAACAATAAAATAAAATAATTAAATATTAATTATTAAATAATTATAAGCATCAAAATATTATAATCTTAAAATCTCAAAATAATTAAATCTTAATTTTTAAAAATAAAGTTAATTTAGCGATTTTAATTTTAATAAAATTGTATTTTTTGTTATTCTTTAAAATACATTTTTAATGTATAAATAGATTAACACTACGGAAAAAAATTAAACATTCAAATTCTCCAAAATAAACAACTTAAAGTTAAACTAAAATTAAACAAAAAATATTTTAAAAAATTCCATTTAATCTATCAATTAAACTACCAAAATAAATCAATATTAAAAAATAAATTTATCCACTCATACACTAATTTAATAATTTAATATTTACTGGTTATAACATTTTCCAATTTAATATTTCACTTAACTAAAAAATTAAAATTAAAACTATATTATTATTGTCGTATTGAGGCTTCTGTGATCCATATCAAGTTTAAGAGAGATTCTTTATGCGTAAATCACATTATGTCTCATTTGTCCACGCGTTTCAAACCAACTAGTGTTGTTTATAGTGAGAACAAGTTGAATGAACAGATCTCGCTTTTGCATATTCAATAGATAACAGAACATTCTAGATCAGGTAACGGCTACAATGATAACAGTTAGATTCGACCCGGAAATGGATAGTTGACTTGAATACGGGTTAAAAACTTTTTTTTTTCCAGAGAGAAAAATCTTCATAGAGTTATATTGAGACAATATAAAAAGGTACATATGATATGGCAAGGATCAGCCACCTGCATGCATATGCATGAAATTCTTATTAAAATACGAAATGGATCATTTTATAATTATAAAAATATATTAGAGTAAGTAAAATTTGAATCCGTAAATCATAAAATAAATTAATTTAAATTA
>APFE031107399.1:27023-61333 GCA_000404065.3 Pinus taeda
ATAGATAGATAGATAGATAATATTTTAAAATTCATCTTAATTTTGGATCTATCAAATGTGGAGAGGGGTAAAGTTTCTCAAGATGAAAACTTCAAAGTGAGTGCAAAGCTTGAGAGATTTGATTCCTCTCAATAATCTAAGTTTGACAAAATATTAATAAAATATCTTAACTCATTTTTTTTATATAGTTATTTTATATAATTACATCATAAGACATTCCCCTACTAACACTCTACACCAATCTGGATCATCAAATTGAATATAAAACTATTAAAGAATAATGTTACGTCAAATTGATACATTTTTAATTGAATGAAAAGACATGGCATATAACCCTTGAGCTCGGCCTTATCATTTGCATTTTCATTTTGCAGGGGAAAACTCTTCTCCTATGGTTTCTGAGACAATTTGATTTCACTAACAAGCTCACACAATCATCGGCAAATTTGTTACGTTGTGATATAGGGGTTTGCATGAATTATCGTTGTTGGTTGCTCTGTGCATGGAATAATTTTTCATGGAGATCAGAGACAAGCTTGGATAATGCAAATAACTGAGAGAATGCCTTTGACATATGACAACCAAAATTTTATATAATTGCACAACTTTTCTAAAATTTCAAAGTTAACCTCTTAAAAGTTGTTGGAAAATATTTTGCTTTCTTTTCCCTTGTATTTTTTTTTTTGGAGGAATGTGAATCCCTTGTAGATTGAATTTTGATCAGTTCGTTCCCCTAGCTAATAAAAAATGCAACTGCAACTTAGCATACAAATTATTTTGCTTCTTGCTCTTATGAAATGATGTAACTGTGGTTGATCTTATGAAATGATGTAACTGTGGTTTAGCCGGTAGAAGAAATCATGTGTTCCCAATCTATGTCCAGCTAAAAATATTTGAATGGTTGCTTGGACAAGCCTCAAAAAAATGATTTTACTTATTTTTCACAATTTCATCTATATTTTCTTTTGTATTTCTTTATATTTTGAGTTTAGCAAGTAGAAATATTTTTTACTTTTGTACATAACATTTGTTCCCAATCTATGTCCATTTGTGTTTTGCTAAAAATATTTGAATAGTTGCTTGGACAAGCCTCAAAAAAAATTATTTTACTTATTCTTCACAATTTCATCTATATTTTCCTTTGTATTTCTTTATATTTTGAGTTTTTCCCAACTAAGAGTGTCTCTTAGACTTCACTTTTCAATTTGTTGATAATTTAGACTTTGAGTCATGTTACATATTTCAAATAATATTTTTGGTGATAAGTTTGGGATTGGTTTACTTGGTGAGTGTTGTATTCTTTTGGGCTATTGTGTATCATTGGTCATTAGTGGTTTTATTAATCTTTAAATATACACCATTAGGAATTGTTCTTTTTTGTTTTTCTGGTTTGGACAAGATTCCTTTTCCAACAAATGGAAATGATTCCACCTTTGATGGAAACGAATCCATTGATAGGAAATAGCGAGATGCAAATCTCTGCTCAGATGGAAATGATTCCACCTTTGATGAAAACAAATCCATTGATAGGAAATAGTGAGGTGCAAATCTCTGCTCATCTGACAGGAAATGGTTTTGATCTTGAAATTGCCAAAATTTTGATATTTGGGTGTGGATCCTTGAGTGTTGAATATGACCTGAACTGTTTACCTTACACTAATTGTTATGTCTATCTGATGCATGTGTTTGTACTTATTAAGAAAGGGCTTTGCTTCATTAGAGATGTACACTATGGACTTAGGTGTAATTATTGTACTTGTAGGTCAACCTTTTACAATTGGTTGCCTAAGAGGAGTCCTCATAGTTCAATTATATGTCTCATTGATTCATCTGTGTTATAATTTTTTTATTATTTACCTAGTTTGTTTTCATTTTCTTTTGACATTCCTAATGTTTTTGGTTTGCAGATGTTTATGCTAAAGGGGACTTCATGATTCATTTAGCTAGATTGAATGGCAAAAAAGTGTAGGCCAAAAATGATTCTACATGAATTGGAGGAAGAGAAGGGCACATTTAAGGACAAAATTGTCAATGTTTTAAGCATGTTTCATTTTTTAAGGCACATCTTTTTGTTTTCGAAACTAACCTATTTAGCAACAAAAAATTACCCTATTCTGATTTTCCAGATTAAGGTAAAAACTAAATAATTTTACTACATTATGACAAATGTGAAATGTGACAGTTTGAAAACTCATTAAAACAAAATTATATCACCACTTCATGGGAATTTTGAAATTTGACCATTCAAATTAATGATAAAAAGATGAAATCATTAATTACTTTTTCTGGAAGGCATGAGGTCTAAAAAAACATAAATTGCATAAGAAAGAAACAAATAACTATTATAACAGATTTTTGACCACAATTGGCTAAGAATCCCAAGCTTATGTTGGAGGGTACCATTTTGAGATTTGTTTTTGAAACTATCCATTTCAAAAAACCCCAAATAAGTGAAAATGTGGAAGCTTTAAATTTCGATTGGTAGAAAATGGGTCTTTGAGATTTATTTTTGAAACTATACATTTCAAAAACCCCAATTTTGAGGTTTGTTTTTGAAACTATACATTTCAAAAAACCTAAATAAGTGAAAATGTGGAAGCTTTAAATTTCGATTTGTAGAAAATGGGTCTTTGAGATTTATTTTTGAAACTATACATTTCAAAAACCCCAAATAAGTGAAAATGTGGAAGCTTTAAATTTCGATTCGTAGAAAATGGGTCTCAAATAGTGCTAAACAATCTTGTTTTCAGGTTCATTTGAAAATGTGTTTCTAGGTTAATTTGAAAATGTAAATTTCAAAATGTAATGCAAGTATGTAGTTTATAAGCCATTGTAGGGATTAAAATAGAATTGTAGAAACAACATTATGAGAAATTTGGAATTTTACAGTATAAACCTTTTTTTTAAGAAACAATTATAGATATATATTGTATACAAAGAGAATTTTGATATTGGAGTTGAATTAAGACAACATAATTTTTAGTATTTACCTACTTTGTTGAAGGTACATGGATGAAATATAGAAAGTGCATAAGTAGGGGAAATTGTTAATTTTGAGATTGTAGTTGGCATGAAACAAAGTTGGAGAGTCCTATTCTATGATTTCTTTTGAAGAATCTAAATCTATTAATGCAATTTAAGTCATTCTTGTATATTTCAATCTAGTTAGGGTGTAACTTAATACAATTTTAACTTTCTAAAGATATGATCATATGTTGAACATTCAAGAGTACAACTTTGTGTTGTTTTGTAGTTGGTCATCTCATGAATTTTAAGTCAATAACATAGTAATCAATTTTTAAGGTGAAATTAAATTAAAACAAAGGGATGTGGACACTAGAGAGGTATTGATGGGCTTAAAGTTTTCATTTTTTATTTATTTTTATTGTAATTTGTCGTCTTTGCATAAAATGTTGATTATTTTACATTCTCATCCAGGAAAGATATGAGTTTCACTCGTTTGTTTGTTAAGATATAAGTTTCAAAAGTAAGGTGCCATATCTCCCATCTCCCTATAGAGTGTATTTTACTCATTTGTTTGTTAAGATTTAAGTTTCAAAAGTAAGGTTCCCTATCTCCCATCTCCCTATAGAGTACTCTACTCACATCTTCTTTTGTCTATGCTAGTGGTTCCTATGCTAGTCTATGCTAGTGGTTCCTATGCTAATGGTTCCTATGCTACTGCCTTAGGGCGTTTCTTTTGCAACATTTGGTGCAATTGCTAGTATATAATTATTATGTTGTAAGGAATTCCCTTTGAGAAAGACTACTCTAGGCATCACTTTGGACTACTCTACACCTTCAAATTTAATGTTAGATGATTGAATATTGATGATTGAACAATATTCAGTTGTCAGGCGTTTCTTTTGAAACATTTGGTGCAATTGCTAGTATATAATTATTATGTTGTAAGGAATTCCCTTTGAGAAAGACTACTCTAGGCGTCACTTTGGACTACTCTACACCTTCAAATTTAATGTTAGACGATTGAATATTGACGATTGAACAATATTCAGTTGTCAGATTAATAATCAGCTAATAATTAATAATAAACTAATAGTTAATTAATAATTACAAAAAAACTAATAATTATTAATAGTATTCAAAACACCCACTACAAACTCCTAAATAAGGTACGATAACACTAAATGAATGGATGTAATATGTAATATTGCAGATACTAGCCTAAGTGGTGTCTACGAACTAAGCATAAATTTGTTACAATTCCTTTATATTTGATGCATTCATTAGATTTCACATCAATCTTGAAAACTTTGAACTAGTTCAAGTATTTTTGTTTTTTAAGTATATTTTTTTAACACGTTAAGTTATAAGATTTTTTTTATTCCAAATTATAAAATCCAAAAGTTAATATTTGCATGTGGGCTAATTTTCCATGATTTTTCTACAACAATTAGCAAATTTATATTTTTATAATGATTCGCCAAAATTTACATATACATATTTAATTTAAAAATTACCAACATTAATAGTAGGACTAATATAATATCATTTAAATTTTATATTTTATATATATCATAACATTTTATAGTTTGCATATTAAGGACTAGTACGATTCATCAATTTTTTTGAACTTGAATATAATTTTCCATCCTTCAAATTTTCTCTAAATCTAATAACACTGAAAATTTTGCAGAACTTGGAATTCCTTACCTCAGCTACTTAATAACTAAAGTTTGGTTGCTATAAAAATCTCAAGCAGAAGGAATTGGAATTCGCCATTTCCTTTACCCCACAGAGAAAAGTCCATAATATTTTTTAGCCATACAAGGTTAGGGTTTATTTGATTTTGTATTTTTGTTTTTATTTTATTTTTTTCTTAATTTTATTATATTTTATTTTTCAATTTATTTTTTACTTAATTTTAACTTTATTACCTGTGTTTCATGGGTACCCGCACCCGGGTGTGGGGTTCTCGAACCCGTCCCGGGTTCCCGCACCCAAGTACCGGATTCGGGTACGGGTTCTTCCCAGACGAACCCAGAAGAACCGGGTTCTTCCATGAAGAACCAGGTTATTCAAAAAAAAAAAATGGGTTCTTTTCCTTTAACGGGTTCTTGGGTTCTTGGGTTCTTCGAGTGCTTGGGTTCTTGGGCTCTTCAAGTTCTTCGGGTTCTTTGTGTGCTTGGGTTCTTGGGTTCTTCAGGTTGGGTTCTTTGGATTCTTCAGGTTCTTCATAAAAAACTATATTAAAAATTTAATTTTCAAATAATTTTTTTTATTCAAATTTAAAAAATGATATACCATAAACGAATGATATGCCATAGAATATAGAATATATGCCATAAACGAATGATATCATTTTTGGAGTCATTGATGGTCATTGGTCTCGATTGTCCTTCAGAGATGGTTGTAAGGTTTTCTGAATGTTTCTCAAGGAGATTTTCTGTCATCATTTCCAAAGATTACTATTTCCAAAGACTGTCTTTGTTCATATGCCTTAGCATTGCTCTGTGGGCATGACGTGCTGCTGAAGGGTAATGAATCATTGTAAAAATTTATCAATAGTGATAAGTTTTTCGAAACTTATGAGCAACACAGTATTCTGAAATCATATATGATTATGATATCTCAATATTATAAAAGGAACATTATGGGTGTACAGTCCCACAAGCAGAATATCATATCATATTGGTTGTAGCTTTGTGGAAATATTTAATAAGGTGATGACCATAGTTGGAAAAAAAAGGGTAGTTGTTTGCACATTCATGAGTCCCTTCATACCGCAGGAGACTCTTATGATCATTTTAACCTCGTTCAAAAATTACCTGCATACAAATTCTAAAACATAGAAAATAAACAATGCGAGAGCATAACACATAAAACACATATACATAGAGATTTTCCCCTCGATCCCAAAACATGGGACTACCAGCTTGATTTTTCATTATGTTCCTTTCTATGTTACAATATGTATTTATACATGCCAAAGCATCCAATACCATGGACCGAAAACCATCGCATCCAAAACCATGTGCAAAAAATCATGCAAAAAACCAAACCCCAGAGTGGGGTTACCTGCACCCCTTAAACCCCCTTGTGACTCCCACCACTATGAAATTGGTGTAACGAAGGGGGGGCTCTGCCCCCCTTCTAACCCCTGGTTAACTACATGGGCTAGTCGTGGAAAGAATATAGCACAACCCAACAAAAATAAGGGAAGAGGAAGAAAATATCAAGCAGAGAAGGGCAGGATCAAGTAGCTACAACAAGATTCATTGTAGGTATCGATTTGCATGTGTATTTTCCTTTCTAGATTTGGCATGCATGGTATTGTATGTGGTTATTTTGTTGTTATGGCATGGGTTTTTCTAGGTTTAATAGTGTTTTCAGCATAGCCTTTCCATTTCCAGATAGCCATGGTGTGATGCGGTTCTCATGTTTTGGTTGAGCTAGATTGTTGGATGGATTTGAAATTGAGTGGGGTGGATCTCAAAAATGATAGAACACATGGCCTAGTAAGCCCTAAACCGGATTATCGGTTGCGGTAAACTAGATTTTGTGTTGCCTCAGATGGCCTAAGAATCCTTTCCGGTGAATGGCAGGATATACAATAAAGCGTAAAGGTGGTTTACTCTCTGTTGGGCCTAGTAATCCCAAGTTTTGGATATGACGTAAAGCCTGGAGAGTGGGTATCAGTTTAGGGCCTAGATATCTAGTGTGGATTGTCGTATAGCTTGAGAGATGGGGGTCTCGGTGTAGGGCCTAGTGATCCGGGTTTGGATTGCAATAAAGCCTAAGAGACTAGCAGACACGAAAGTTCCTCATAGTGTAGGCGGAGAAATTTGGTGGCATCCATGCTTGTTTGGCCTAGTAATTGGGTGGAGATCATGGTAAACCCTATTATGATATGTTTATTGTGTTTCCCTAGTGATCTGGGATGGATTACTGTAAATCCTGATTTCTATTGATGAGGGTGAGGTGGTTTGGCCTCAGTATGCCCTGGTTGGTTCTTTGGTATGAGTCTCGCATTCATGCTTGGAATATGGCATGGGGGTGAGTGGCTAAAGAGAGATTTGGCTCAGCCATTCTATGGTTAGGTGGAATGTGGAAGTCCCATCCCGGGTTTGGTTTTTTCATCATTAATGAAAGGTTATTTCTCCTTGTATTTCTATGAGTATTTTTATAGATTATATGTGATCTATATGGATGTACTTTCATGAGTATTTATGTTGTTATTATGTTCATTATATGTGTTTTTTATGACAACAATTATGTATGGATCTCAAAATGTTTTTACTTTTACATGAATGGATAATTTATCCATGGCCTAATAGATGGTAATGCAACAAATGACATGAGGGAATAATGGTTCTTAGAGATTATCAGATAAGTACAAACATGAGAAGGGTAACCAGAAAAGGTAAAATAAATGGACTTCAGGTGTCATATGGTTTGACTAAGTTGGGAACACTAACTAAGTTGTGAACAATGATTCTCAATGTTGTCCATGTTGTGCACAAATAGGGAAGTTCTTTTAACCTAGACCTTATGTTATCTAGTAATTATTTTTATGATCATTATTATGCTGATGTTTATATATGTATACATGTATGCATGTATGTCATTACCTGACAGGATGATGATTGTTTCATGCTAATGATTATATATATATGTATGTATGTATCTATATCACAGTATGACAAGATTCTCAAGGATCGTTCTTGTGGAGGAACGATTTCTTGTGTAGGAGAATGACATGAAGAGATTCTTGGTTTATGAGGAATCAAGAGGGAAGAGTAGCCTAGAAAATATGCAAGGTCAGTATCATATGGTTATGAGTTGATATTACTTGATTATATTATATTTATGTTATGGACAGGTTATATCAAGGGATACAACAATGAAGTGAAAGCAGTGTGGTCTGTGACTTGTAGGGACAAGCATGGATAAGAAACTAGAAGCGAGGTTGCTTGGTAAAGATATTGTGGTTTTGGATGTGTGGTACTATTGTTGTGCACATGTTGTATATGTAATGTTATGTGCATGTAGTGTTGTTTGGATATTGCATATGTGGTGTTGTGTAAAGATGATGCTATGTATATGTTGGATATGCAATGCTATGTACAGGTGGTGTTACGTGCATTTTGTACATGTGGCGTTATGTACATATCGTGGTGTGTGCATGATTGTACAAGTGCTGTTGTGTGCATGTAGTGTTGTGTACATGTTGTACAAGTGGCGTTGTGTGCAGGTTGTGTTTTGCACAGGTCATGCATGTGGCACTATGTACATATGTTGTCACGTACATGTCGTGCGTGTGGTGTTGTGTACATGTGGTATTGTGTATACATTGTATAGTGGTGCAGTGTACATGTGGCATTGTGTACACCTTCTATAGGTGGTGTCGTGTACATGTGATGTTATGCCCACGTTGTGTAGGTGGTTGCAGTGTATAGGTGGTACTGTGTACATGTGGTACATACGATACTGGTGTAGATGCATGTTTTGCATGGTGTTGTATGGTGTGTGTAGTTGTATGTGTGTGATGCACACTATGTGTATGTGCACATGGTTTAGGAGAAGGAACTAGGTGTTTGTCTAGTGTGGGAACAATCTGAAGTGTGTACGGAATAAAGACAAAAGTAGAAGCTAAGGATTGATGAAAGGATAAGTATCAAAATTTAATTTTAGTTTTATTATACATATGATTTATGATTCCAGTCTATGATGATTACATGTGATCTATGATTCTGGTTTATGATGGTTACATGTAATTTATGATGTTGATCTATGATGGTTGTGTTTTGAGATAACCTGATTTGATATGTTTATATATGATAATTTGGTCAAATATGCTAGTTTGACTTGTTGTGACAAGAAGTAAAAAAGATTGCAAGTATACCTTATTGACGAGCTACCAATGAGGTATGATTTGAGGTTATTTCAATTTATTAGAATCTAACGGAAACTATGTGCTTAGAATAGGAATGCATGAACATGCCCAGTTGGGTGGTTGAAATCGATTGCGAGAATTAGAAACAATAATAAAATAAATTGGAACATGCAGTAGTATACTGGTAGATTACCTCAAGAGCAAGGCCATTGTGGGACACTGGTACCCAATAGTGTCCATTGATTTCCATGAGCATGCTGTGATTGCTATGATGGTCTTGAGGCAGGTATATGCCTTTTTTCTTTTACCTTCTCATGTGAGGAAGCTTTTCCTAGGGATGGATCGTCCGGGATAGGGGATGTCAGGGAGCTTGGAAGGTGAGTGACTACACAAAAGGGGTGAGCGGATTTCCCGATGGACTATGTAGCAAAGAAGGGAAGGTCATGAATATGTTTGTTTTGGTCATTAGAATTTCCAGATGGAATCATATGCGCATTGAGGGTGCACCCTAGAAAAATGAGATGGTAATTGTTCATTGAGAGGACAAGTGGTGCTGGATTATAGCGTTGGACATTAGATGCATATTTGACTTTCCAGTCGATTCTGGAATTTCTGGGACGGAGATGACTCCTGGTATTACTTTGAGGGTGGAGGTGTGATCCTCTGGTTTCCCTTGTTGATTGATATAGGCATTGTATCCTTTTATTTTCTAGTTTAGAAAATGTGAATATGTATATATGTGGTTATTGTAAATACTATAATGAGTTGTTCTATAAAGCTCCAGTATGTAGTATGGTTATTATATTTTCATGCCGTTATGATGTTTTTCTTTTGAGAAGGTCTTTCATTATAAATACTGCAACCAGCTAAGTTATAAAGCTCCATGGGTAGTATGTTTTGTTTTCAGTAGTCTTGCCAAGGTCTTGGTATGGTTTAACACTGAGGATGGTGTTCCCCAGGGGGGAGGGTTCTGTAACAACCCTAGTTAAAATTCACGTAAAAATATATAAGACGATGGTTGATGAGACACTTATTCCAAGATGAATGGTGGGGGAACATTCTAATGGGTGTTGATTGGTTTCTTATGGCTTAGGAAATTGGCAAAGGAAATGATTAAGGCTTTGGAAAGGAAAAATGACATTTTTGGCAGATTTTTTTATGAAAATAAAGGAAATTAGGAGAAAAGGAAGGTGAAAGGTCACGAGCTGCATGTGAAGAGGAAATTGAAGGAAAATAATGGAAAATGAAGAAAATAGAGGCCTTATTCATAAAAAGGCTTCTGAGGATCAGTTGGAAAGCTCTTAGTTAGTGTAAGCTCTTGGCTCAAGCTTTTTCTATGGTTATGCATGGGATCAAGGAAGGCAAAGAATGCAAGAGGAAGCAAAAATCAAGCAGGAAAAGGCAAGATCAAGTAGCTACAATAGGATTCATTGTAGGTATCAATTTGCATGTGTATTTTCCTTGCTAGATTTAGCATGTATGGTATTGCACATGGTTCTTTTGCTATTATGGCATAGGTTTTACTAGGTGTAACAGTGTTTTTAGCCTAGCCTTGCCATTTCCGGATAACCATGTTGTGATGGGGTTCTCATGTTGTGGTTGATATGGATTGCTGGATGGATTCAAAACTGAGTGGGGTGGATCTCCGAAATGACAGAACACATGGCTTAGAAACCCTTGAACCGAACTAGGAGTTACAGTAAATTCAATTTTTGTGTTGCCTCGGATGGCTTAGGAATCCTTGTCGGTGAAAGGTAGGATATACAGTAAAGCCTAGAGGTGGTTTTCACCCTATTGGGCCTAGTAATCTTGGGTTTGGGATATGACGTAAATCCTAGAGAGTGGGTCTCGGTTAGGGCTTAGTGATCTGGTGTGGATTTCTATAACAACTAAGAAACCGGGGCCTTGATGTAGGCCCTAGTGATCTGGGTTTGGATTGCAGTAAATCATGAGAGAGTAACAGACAAAAAAATTCCTCACGGTGTAGGTCGAGAAATCCGATGGCATCCATGCTTATTTGGCCTAGTGATTGGGTGGACATCATGGTAAAGCCTGTTATGACATGTTTATTATGTTGGCCTAGTGATTCGAGATGGATTACGATAAAGCCTGGTTTCTATTGATGAGGGTGAGGTGGTTTAGCCTTGGTATTCCTTGGTTGGTTCTCTGGTTTGAGTCCCACATTCAAGCTTGGAATATGGCACAATGGTGAATGGCTGAAGAGAGATTTGGCTCAGCCATTCTATTGTCGGGTGGAACATGGAATTCCCATCCTAGGTTTGGTTTTTGCATCATTAATGAAGGGTTATTTCTCCTTGTATTTCTATGAGTATTTTGATGGATTATATGTGGTCTATATGGAGATACTTTCATGAGTATTTTTGTTGTTATTATGTTGGTTATATGTGTGTTTTATGATAATAGATATGTATGGTTGTCAACATGTTTTTACTTGTAAATTAATGGATAATGTATCCATGTCCTAATAGATGGTAATGCAAAAAATGACATGAGGGAACAATGGTTCTTAGCAGTTCTCAGATTAGTATGAGATCCCTATCTTTAATTTTGTTGGTTACACTTGTAGATTACATGGTTGCGACATATTTGACGAAATGTTTGTCATGGCTAGTAGGGGTCTGATTAAGGTCTTGTTTAACTTATTTCTTTTGCATCATTGTTTCCCTATTCTATTACGTTTCCTAAGTTTTCATTCTATTCTAGTAGTGACAGGGGCTCTCGGCCTAAAAAAGTGGCTTAAATCCTAGGGACATTGACATAACAGTGGCAAATTGGGGTTCTCTAGACACTAGCAGGCAAGCCTATGAGAGTGAATCTAAGTTTCTGGATGTTGTCATGCCTATAGTATGAGAGTGAATGAAGCTTAAGTTGTCCAAAAACTCAGTGGGACTTAAGGGAAAGCTGTCTAAAGTGTTGGATTGGTTCCTAAGGGTCCTGAAGATGATGTTGAATGTTTGTGTGGTGTGTTTTTATTGATTCCACTTCCTTAACGTGACTTAGAGGTTGAATCATATCATAGTGACCTCTCGTTGCATGTTTACCCTAGTTGATTGGTTTCTAGGATAGATGTGAAAGGCACGTGTTACAATAATGCCTTATTTTTATCCTCATAATATCAAAGTATAGTTGTGTATATGATAAATAATCAAAGACTAAATGATTTAAATATAAGTATTATACACTAATAATAAAACTATATTTTTATCTATAGACAAAGAAGGATGAGGACATGGAGGATACGGTTCTATAAGAAAGATGAGGACATGGAGGATACGGTTCCATAAGAGAGGAATGAAAGGGGTCTTAAAAGCTAGGGAGTATAAGGTAAATAATATATATAATTAATTTCCAAAATACTTTATATCAGTTTATCCTAAGTCCTTATCTTATGTTTTATTAAGTTTTACAGCATTGGTATTAATTGGTAAGTGGCTAATTCAAAAAATCCAAATACAATCTTTGGCTTTGATTGACGTTAGTGATATTTTACAAAACATTCCTTTGATGGGTTCATGGAGTTTTTAGTTGCAAACGTATGGCCTATATTATTATAATGATTATGGATACTACGAATTCCATGCGGAAATTATGCCAATGTTCATATTGAATATTTCCAGTGAAACATTTCCAGTTATACCTCGAGGCAAGGGGTATAACTTAAGAGATTTTGTGATGGAAAAGGGATTGAATTCATTGTATGGTGTAGGTTGAGGGGAAAGAAAGCTAGTGGATTTGAATCATGGTAGGAATTATAATATTGTGAATTATTTAGAAAATTGATTTTGTGAGAGGATTAACTAGCCATATGATTAATTACTCTTTATTGACTCATATCCCTAGCTTGCAGGCAACCTTGCTCCATAAAGAGAATGAAGAATAAAGAGTCTATATTAAGAAAAATATTGTTCGCCTACAACTAGTTGGTATTTATGCACATAACAATAAGTATTAGTGATCATGTGTTATTATGTTGAGTTTAATAGTGTTGAAGTTATGAATTTAATGTTGTATTTACAAAAGTGTATAAATTTTGCAATATGTCTATGACTAAATAATTATATTGAATAAAATTCTTTGTCATGCTATGTGCATTTATAAATTCATACCAAGGGAAGAGAACATTTGTATGAGAATATATAAATGAAAAACTTGTGAATTTCAAATATATCACATATCCTTAATGTTTGATAAGGGATATTAGGTAATGCATTTCATGGTCAAATGATTTTTAGAAAATGTGTCTCATGTAAGTATGTTCTTTTTCTGAATCAAATTTTAGTTATGATTTTAGTTGACCCTCATTCAACATATAGCTCTTAAGTTTCAACTCCCCACAATTTAGAGAAGTCAACATCTATATTGTTTATCATTTTTAGTGGTTGTTAAAATTAATCATCATATATGATTATCCTCATATTTTATTTAATTTCATTGATTTCAACCTAATTTTTATAACCATTATAGAGCTTGATGAAATAATATAGATACAAGTGGTGCTTTAAATATGAATATTCCAATATTGTTCTCCTCTCAATTTTTCTTCATAATTATTAATTGACATTGCCTCAATTTTCAGGCTTTTGTATGTACAAGAAAATAAAAAAAATGGAACTAAAAGACACTAAGAATAATTTAAAGAAGTAAATATGTGAAATACAATGAGGGATATTGGTAAGGATGTGTGTGTTGTGTGTATGTGTCATAGTTTATATGAAGTGTATGTTCTATTCAAGACTAAATTCTAATATTCATGTCCTAAAAGCTATAAGCAAATTTGTTATCTATAAACAATAATGTTGTTAAAATAATTTAAGTTTTGTTAAAACAATTTAATGTTATTAAACAATTTAAAAACCCTTTAAATAAGACTCAATATTCATATATATTTCTTTGATATCTATTTTTTTCCTATTAGTCACAAATAAGCCATGTTGTTCCTACAATTTACAATCACAAATGAAAGAGAAATTAAAATATTATGTTGTTTTAACCTAGATAAGGATTTTTTCATTCAACATACTTGTTCTTTCTTTCCATTCATAAAAAATCCTTCTAGTTGTGTCATGTCCTCAAGATCCTCATGTAGGAATGTTGTATTCATGTCCATTTGTTCTACTTCAAAATCAAAAGCAACAACAAAAATTAAAAGAAATCTAATAAAAGTTAACATGGCAACATGAGAAAAAATAAGACCTAAACCAATTTCTTTTACCTAAGAATAAATTTTTGCTACTAATCAAGTTTTTTATTTTCTACTCTCCCTTCTGCATTCGAATTTCTTTTAAAGACCCTTTTGTTGCTACTGGATTTTCTACCAACTAGCAAACTCCATTAGATCCCAAGCTCCATTTTTGTCCATGGCTGTAATTTCTTCAACCATGAACTTTTTCTATAGTTTTCTATCCTTTGAATCCACTTTGTCTCTCACAATTCTAAGATCATTATGCCATAAAGAAAAAAAAATGATAATGAATGGAAATCAAGTGGAGTGTATCTTTTTGGCTTCCTTCTTTCATGAACTGAGATGGAATGCATCTCTTTTGCTTCCTTATTTCTTGAACCGATCTCCCTAGTGTGAGAGTGTGGTTTTTCTTCTTCCAATTCTTGTTATTATGTAAAGTTTTGATTCATCATCATTCAATTCAAATTTTGTCTTTCTAGTTCTTTCTCCCTTGGTAAAACTTTTTGTTTGTAATTATTTTCGACTTCTCTAAATACCACATCTTGACTATACATAACCTTCTTAGTTTTCGGGTTCCAAATAGTATAACGTTTTTTAAATTCAATAAATATACAATTTTAAACTTTCTTATAGAGCTTACTTATATTCTATTTCAGAACATATACATAAGCATCATAGCCAAATACCCTAAAATAATTGAAATAAATTTTTTTTTAACAGTTATGTTAGAATTTTCCTATACCATAAACTTAATAAAAAATATTTCCTCGTATCTTCAATATTCTCTCATTTTTATAATTATATTTAATCACTTAACAAGATATTACAAAAGGGAAATTCATTGATATTTAAAATATTTTACTTTTTTCAATATTTTCACCCACATAGAAAAACCAAAAACAAATGGAACAACTATTTCCCACTAAAAATCAAGAACAATACAAATTAAAAACCATTCATAGAAAATAGGTTTTATAAAATCGTTTCTTTCATCAAATGCATAATAATACCCCATATAGAGTAATGGGAGTAACTATTTCAACTGGGATAATAAAAATGTCTATATAAATTTACAATTCACACTAATTATTTATATTAAAAATAATACTACATTAGAATTTATTGATTACTTTCATCCTAAATTTTAAACAATTAATTTCTTACAATTAATTATTACAAGGAAAGTATTAAAATAATTTTATTATTACTAATAATCAGTTTATTTTTTAGCATTTGGATTTTATCTTTACTTTTTTTTAACAATCTCTTATATTCTTGGATTTTTACCTATTTTTCCCTATGGATTTTTTTCACCCATATAATTACTACTTAACAAATAAGGAATTGAATAATTTGTATTTTATTAAAAATTAAAAAAAACATACACATTAAATTTTTATAATATTTTTTTTATTAAATTGTTTGCCTTAAAATACATAATAATATTCCATATATAATAATAAAAACTCTAGATATATTTAGCTAAATTTACAAATCACACTAATTATTTAAATTAAAAACAATAATACGTTAAAACACCAACATTTAACTCATTAATTTTATTATTAAGTCTATCTAACTAATTAGTTTAATTGAGTTATAATGACAACAGTTAAAAATAATATTTTTATGATTGCATTGGGTTGAAAAGAATATTAATATGATTGCATTGTCTATCTAGAACCGCTAAAATGATCTCACTTGGCTATTATTGATTCCATTGGCTATGGGAACGGTGGTTAGGACTTCAAAATCAACTAATGCAATGCATTTTCAATGGTATAAAAATATGAAGCTTGTTTAGATAAGCACGTCGAAAGAAAGAACATTCGTCCAGTATCATTCTATAGGTTGACAATAGCTCCTGTTTAATTGTATCAAACAATTAATATGTGTTTACCTTTGATTATATGTAACCTTTACCATGTATTTATATAAAACAAATTGGATATAAAAAAATAATTAAATAAAAAAAAATGAATTCCGCATATAGTAAAAAAGCTTCAACTCTTCTGTTTAGAATTCTGAATCGAAAATATAATAAAATTTCATTTTCTTTTTCAAAAAGAAATTGGATCAACTCGGTAAATTGCACACTGGATATTATTGTTAGTTAATGTTACAGTTTTTCCAAATGTGAAGAATTAGTGCAATTAGCAAAACCACCATGATAGAAGCATGGATTTAAAATTTTAATAATAATGATGAGTCATATTTGTTGGTTTGAAATGCTTTGATATTTATTGGTTCGAAATTGTGAACTAATTTCTCTTATATGATTTAAATATTTCAATCTTTGAAATTTGTTTGTCAAATATTTCTATCACAATTAACCAAAATAAAAATAAAACATCATTTACCATTAAAAATCATCTTTGCCATCTAAAAAAGCATTCCTCCAAAGTCCACCATGTTTTTCTGTTATGCTTTTCCAAGAGATCTTGAGTTGTTTAAGCCTGCTTTATCTTTATGGATATATTGAGGGCATATGGGCAAACTAAGTGTAATTGTTCGCAGAGAGTGAGAAAGAAACCTAGCCGAGCAATTTCCTACTATATAAATCTTGAAACCTGTACATACACCACTTTCATGTCGTTGTCTAAAGGAAGTATCAACTCTGTCACTTCTAAGTCTGCGTCGTATTTTTCCATCAAAATATTGCCTCATCAATCTCCTCCATAATAAAGAGAGAGTTTCAAGTGAGTATTTACCTCGTATTTATCTCATGATTATTTTCTATGGAGATTTCTTCGAGGTAGTAAAAATGACTAAGAACTGTGAGAGAAGTCGAGAAGTCAAATGCGCAGTGAAAAGTGCCTTGGGTAGAAATTTAGGTCACCGCATGAATTAGGCTTCATATTCAAAAGAACAATAAAAACATGTAGCGGCAGGCTGGTCAATGCCAAGGGCTGGTCAATGCCAATGATGTAATTCCTGTAAAATATAAATACTTGAGATTGTTTGCAGAAGTCTTCAAATTATTCGCTACAAACTGTTCAACCATGTGATCAGTCAAAGGACAAATCATAGAATTAATGTTAGAAGGTATCTAAAACCCCGCTAAAATTAAAAAGGAGATATTTGTGTCAAATGAAATCTCTTAAGCTTTAAGAAAAAAGTCAGACAGTCGCAAGGAAAAATCTAAGTGGGAAGATTCACCGTCACCACTCAGATTAAAACTAGACGACTGCCGCTTTCTTTTGGGTATACATTCAATGTGAATATACAGGAAGTTGTAAGTGGGATCTTCGGCACCATTTTCCTCACCATGGCAGCGTAGTCGTTTTTCCATACTGTCCTCTTTATGGTATTTAATTTTTTAAATATGCCTACGCAATTTGTCGAGTTTGAAATATGGTGATTTCCGTACGAGTGGCAGAGTTGGAAATAGCGGTAGTCTAATTGGCTTTCAAATTTGTTTAAAAAATTATAGGATTTTTTTTTTTTTTTTTAAGATTTTGATAAAATCTGGTAGAATTTTTTAGTAAATTTAATTTACAATTGTTAAATTTCAAAATTTTGGGGCTTAGAAGTTTTTAATGGTGTTGAATTTATTTCCACTATCAAGAACATGATTTAGACACTCTTATTATCAAATGGTTTGAATTTATTTTTTAATCAAATTCCTATCAATTTATATCGTCCAAACCATTTTGAAATTGAATTATTTTTAGTGTTACTTTTTAGAAGCTTTTCAGATGGGTTTTTCTCGTCTAATTTTTATAAAATCGTGCAGGAATTAATTGAAATCAAAAGTTTGATGGGTAACCCTTGCAAAATAGAAGTGCCTTAGGAGCATGATAAAGTGAACCATATACTAGAGGACAACTCTACAGAGAAGGAAAAAGAAGATAGTTTGGAGGATTTACTTGAAAACAACCAACAAATGGAGGATCCTGCCAAACACTATGGAACTTGACAAGGACCAAGAAATGACCCTCAGTGAGGTGGGAATAGAGGATCATGAACTGTAGGATATTTTGGATAGGGAGCATCTACATCTGGAAAATTTCCTGGAGCAGGGAACTTCCAAAGGAATGGATTCACTAACTAAAGAGGAGTTTAATAGGGTGCAACAGCTATTCCTATGGAGAACTCAGGCAAAAGGTACGAGGGTTAAAAGAAACCATGATAGTCATGAAAACGAAGTGGTTAAAACAATGAAGGAAACATCGGGACTAGCTCCTAGGAACCAAGGTAGGAAAAGGGGTAGGAAAAAACAGAATGCGCTGCTGATAGAGTGTGGAAAACTCATGATCAATTCAGGTAAGATGAAAGACCTAACTAGTTACTCATTTATAGATCTTTCTTAATGAAGTTCACAACATGGATTATTAAGGGTCTAGGAAGTAAAAGGAAACAAAGAAATACTAGCAATAGAATGAAAGAAGAAAAACCAGATATGATTTTCATCCAAGAAACAAAATTTTCAGTAGACAAAATAAGAGAGATACATAGCAAATGGCTTATCAAATATGAATATCTAGAAGTTAAAGTAGACAAAGCAGTAGGAGAAATTCTCACACTATAAACCCTCAGAAACTTGGTATCTTAGATGCTGAAGCATCCAGGAACTATTTATTAGTGGTTATCCAACCTTTGGGGGACAAGGAAGTTTATTTGCTCACAAATGTTTATGGTCCACAAAAGCCGAAAGAAAAACTCAAACATCTAACCTCATTGGAGGAGTTAAGAGGAAGACATTCGATTATCCCATGGATTCTGGGAGGAGACTTCAATATGATCATGTCTCTATCAGAAAAAAAAAGGGGGACTAGATCACTATGCAGAGATTCTATAACATTTCAGAATTTCATAAACAACATGAAGCTTGTAGATACAGAGACAAGTAATGGCATATTTACCTGGAATAATAAGAGGGGAGGAGAGTCTCAAGTGGCCTCTAAACTTGACAGATTCATTATCTTGGAGGACCTCATCCTCACAAGCCATAACTTGGTAGCAATGATACTTCCTTTTGGAGGCTTGGACCACTGGCTTATTCAACTTGACACGTCCTTTATAGGAACTCCAAGAAATAGACCTTTCAGGATTGGAAACATTTGGCTTAACCATCCTGACATCATCAACAACATTGAAAGATGGTGGACAGAAGATATGCAAGTTCAGGGTACTAAAATGTTCCTTCTGCATTAGAGATTGAAACACGTTAAACAAAGGCTTAAAGTTTGGAACAAGAACGAATTTGGCAATATATTCAAAGCCAAAAAAGTAGCGGAACGAAAACTACAGGAAATTAACAAAACACTCATTTTAGAGGGCTTCACCAAGGAGAGTAAGGAATAAGTGGATTATGTTCAACAAGAATGAGAATACTTATGCAAGCAAGAGGAGATTTTTTGGAAACAAAAATCGAGGGTTTAATGGTTAAAAGAAGGAGAAAGGAATATAAGGGTTTTTCACAAATTTACCATGGATCATAGGTCATATAACAAGATTTCAAAAATAAAAAATACTCAAGGAAAACAGTTCACCACACATCAAAAAATAGAAACTGTTCTGGTTTAGCATTTCCAAGGCATAACTGAGAAGCCTCTCATAGACAAATCTTCATTAAGAACTTCACAAAGCACATTCCTAAGCTAGTGATAAGAGAAGACAACTATAATATTAACATGCCAGTAAATGAAGAGGAAATTAGCAAAGTCATCAAAGAAATGCAAAATGGGAAAGCTCCAGGTCTGGATGGTTTCAATGTTGACTTCTTCAAAGCATGTTAGGAAATAGTCAAGCAAGATATCTTTGATGTGGTGGAGGACTCAAGGAAAAACAAAACTATTTTAAAGGTGCTCAACACCCCTTTCATAGCCCTGATCCCAAAGCAAGAGAATGCTATCACACCAGATAGATTTATACCCATAGCATTATGCAACGTGGTGTATACAATTATTTCAAAAGTAATTGCGAACAGACCTAAGCCCCTGTTCCCAATGCTTTTGTCTAAGGAGAAAATTAGATATGTGGAAGGCAGGAAAATTTGTAATAACATCATTCAAGCTCACGAGGTGGTTCACTCACTTAAGAGCAATAAGTAGGCAGGTATGATCATTCAACTTGACCTAGGAAAGGCTTATGATAAGCTGAGCTAGGCTTACATCAAGGAAGTACTGATAGCATATGGCTTTCACCATAACTGGATTAGATGGGTAATGGCCCTTGTAACCACCCCAAGTTCTCCAATCCTGCTAAATGGCTCACCATCCAAGACCTTTAAGCCCTCGAGAGGACTCAGGCAAGGAGATCCGCTCTCACCCTTCCTCTTTATTCTCATGATGGAAGGGCTAGGCAATGTGATTAAATATTCCAAAGGAGAAGGAAAAATCCAAGGTCTCAAACTCACTTTAAATGGGGATGCCTTGTCCAATCAACAATTTTTTGATGACACCATGCTGCAGGGTACACCCACGGTCAAAGAAGATCAAGCCTTCAAAAAAATCCTAAACGACTTTGCTCTGGGTGGAGGGACAAAGGTAAGCCTAAGAAAATAAAAAAAATTCTTTTTTAATACTGATATTGCTATTTAGAGAAACCTCACTAGAATTTTAGGCTTCCAAAGGGATATGCTACCCTCCAAATATTTGGGAGTACCTCTGATAGACAAACCTCTGAGCAAGGAAGTTTGGGAGCCGGTTATTAATAAACTTTAAGACAAAATCCAGAAATGGACAAGTAGGTCTTTGAATTTAGTAGGAAGGCTAGTGCTTACAAAAGCTATCCTTCAAACTGTCCCCATCTTCATGCTTTCAACCCTTCTTGCTCCTAAAGAAGTAATGCAAAACATAAAAAATATCCAAAGGGATTTTCTTTGGGGCAAAGGGGGAGAGAAAAAGAAATGGGCTTCGACAACCTAGGATAAGGTATGTAAACCAAAGATACACAGATATTTGGGACTTGATGACCCCAAGACACTAAACAAAGTCTTGTGGGCAAAACTATGGTGGAGATGGATAAAAGAATCAGTTTCCCCTTGGGCCAAATTATGGCAACAAAAATATGCAAACAATTGGCTAGAAAGGGATTACATCAGGATGTCTAGACTCATCAAAGGCTCCCACATTTGGAATAAAGCTTGGGGGAATAGAGCCTTAGTTCAGGAACATAGTTTCTGGGAAATCAGAGATGGACGCCTTGCTTGGTTCTGGGAGGATAATTGGCAACAGGAACCTAAACTGTTAAAAGAAGAATTCGCCAATCTCAAGTATGATACTAATGACAAAGGGTTACTCAAAGTAAAGGACTTTTGGGATCAGGACAAAACTGATGGAAAATGGAGAATATGGAAGAACCTTGTATACAATGATAATTCCTTATTGAAAGCCTGGGCAGAAGCTTTTACAGTCATCTTGGAACAGATAAAGATTCTGAAATCACCATCGTCAGACCAACTAAGATGGGGTAAAAATAATGAAGGCAAATTTAACCTCAAAGAGGCCAAATGAATAGCACCAGGGCTCGACTTCCCAAACTCGGATAAGGTATGGAAGGGCCTATGGCAGAACCAAAATTGGATGAAAATTAAATTGTTTATGTGGTTAGTGTAGCATAAAAATATTTTGACTTGGGAAAACCTTAGGAAAAGAGGGGTAGCGGGTCCATCTAGATGCCAGCCATGTGAATTACAAAAAGAAAATATGGAACACCTTCTCAACCTCTCCCCATTGATGTCCATCTTATGGAATTGGATGGCATCAATCTTTAGACAAATAGACAGGGACATTGGCAGCATCGCTGGTACTTTGAAGAATTAGAGGAAAAATTTCTCTAGAAATGAAATAATCAACAAAGCGTGGGCTTTGGTTCTAGGTTTTATAATCTGGGATGTCTAGAAAGAACACAACAATAGAATCTTCAAGAACAAGTTTGGATCACCCTAGAGCATCATGGCTCATATTATAAGTAAGCTCAAAGAGACTGTAGGAGTCCTCATAAAACCCCCCCTTGAAAACTAGCCCCAAGTTCAGGATGAGCAGATTCCTCTTAATTTGGGACTGCAACGATTTTTCCCCTAGGGCACAAACATGACTGTTAGTCATATCACAATTGATACGGAATTCTGGCAACCCCCACCCCATGGTTTTATGAAATGTAAAATGGATGGAGCCTCAAAAGGAAACCCTGGTATGGCTAGTTATGGAGGAGTCATAAGAGATGAAAAGGGTTTCATACAAACCATCTTTCACGATTAGTTGTGTAGGGCCACCAATAATATGGCAGAGCTCATGGCCATGGAACATTGCCTAGAAATTTTGAGGGACTCAACTTTACACATCACCATAGTTGAGGTTGATTCTGAATTGATAATTAATTCAGTCAAGAGAATTGGCAATGGCTTAGTACCAAAGAAAGTGCCAAGACACTGGAGGTTACTGCAAGTTTATCAACGTATTCAATCCCACTTGTAGACCATGAGAACCCTTAGTTATATCCATGTGCGCAGAACAGTCAACAGATTAACAAATATTTTGGAAAATGAAGGCCTCCACAAGGACGTCTGCGAGAAGAATGCTCCAAACAGGTAGCCTTAGACAAAGAGGTCTATCAAAGCAAGGAAAATAGGCAGGATGAATACTGAAGGAGACAAAGGATTTTTGATCCACATGGGGAAACAATATATGGCAATGTGCGAGCAGGAGGTTAGATACCCCTCTAAAATCTGCATATGGTTTTCAGGTGGGAAAATGCTCCCGGAACCATACACACTCATGGCTCTCAGGCAGGAAACTATAAAAAGGCCTAGTCTTCCCATGGACCCTAATAACATTAAGAAGGGCCTTTCAATTTTTTGGGCCGTGGACTCATTTAAAATGGTGGAAAGTTGGTGCAATCGTAGCAATCCCATGTATTTCACGAAGACAACAACAAGAACTTTAACAATTAAATCAAACCCGAAATTACTTAGGACAGATTTTTATCAAGCTTCGGGTCCAATAGGAAGGTTAAGTTCCATGCTTGTTGCACTATCATCCTGGAATCATGCGCTTATGGTGGATTTTGGGCAGGGAATGTGCTCAGGGATTAACTCCCCAAGCAGACCTGAAATTACTTTTAAAGGTGGTTCAATGGTCTTATCGGGTCTGATTTAATGGTTAAAGTGTGTGCATGGTAATGCCTCACAATCGTTTCATCTGTGGAGGAAGATCGCTTGGTCTTCGAAGAAGATTTCGTATTTTTTTGTGGGCCCTCAGCCCGGGGTGTGTAATTTTGGCTCAGTAACAAAGGTTGGGTTGGCTTGTCATTTTGTTGGGCCACACTGCCTTCTTTCTTTATGTACAAATATGTAACTTTTTAATTAATTGAATAGAAGGAAGGACTCTAGCTTAGGCAAAAAAATAAATAATAGATCTACTAATAGTCAAAGGGATTAAATTTTATTATATCTCAATTTTATTTTATGAATGTAAAGTTTAAAAAAAATTATATGTCAAGAAATTTAATTTTTTGGTGTGTGATAAATTTATGTTTTAAATAGATTTATAGTAGTTTTTCATATCTTTATATAGACTATTAAATTTTATATATGTAACTTATATTTTTAGAATGTAAAGTTTAAAAAAATATATTATTAATTGAAAGATTTAATTTTTTTAGTGATTGATAAATTTTTTATTTAAATAAATTATAGTGTTTTTCTTATATTTATATAGATCATCTATAATTTTTATTGTTTAAATTATATTGAATAATTATTTTATAATAATTAAACAATTTTCAAATTAATTATTTTACCTTCAATTACTTTCCTTTTGAATAAAAGTTATAACAAGGTTCCTCTCTATATATACCATTTTTATTTCTATTTATTTATATTGAATTATAGCTAATTGGACATTCAAATAATTTATTTAAAATTTAATCAATATTCATTTAAAAATATAAGTTTTTAAAAATTTTAAATATTTCATATCATGTAATATAGACATGGAAATATTTTATTTATAACTACAAAATTGAAAGTGAGAAAATTTTAATTAAAAGTATTTTTATTATAGCTAACAATTTTTTTATTCAAAGTATTTTTTTAAAGGACATTTGTCAAATCCAAGTTGAGAAAGGACAACATTACACATTGTCCCGTTGTAGTATAAATCCATCTTAATCATAGATCTATCATGCAAATGTCTTTTTATAATGCAAAACTTAAAAAAAAAAAGTGTCAAAAAATTTAATCTCTTTTAGTGCTTGATAAATCTAGGATTTAGATGGATCTATAATGGCTTTTTGTCTCTTTATATATAAATCATGTGTACTTTTTCATTCTTAAATTATATTTTTGAATAATTTATTAATATTAACATTTTACATTAAAATTTGAATATTTCCCTCTTATTAAAAATAACTAAATTATTTTACCTTTAATCACTTTTTCCTTTTTAGTATTGAAATATTTTACTAAATTCAACATGAACATTAATTAATATATTTCTTTTTGTATAAAATTAATATGATACTAAATAGTTTTTTAAAATAGTATAATTGAAATATTTTTAAAGAGTAAAGTTTTTTTTATTTTTTTATTAGTTTATCTCTATAAAATTATATTATTTAACATAGACATGAAAATATTCTATTTATAACTTTAAAAGTGAAAGTGAAATATTTTTATCACGTGTTTTTTATAACTAAACAAAATAAGAATGATATTATAGATATTTTATAACACTTTTAATTAAAACTAACCAAATATGTATAATCATTTACAATTTTATTATAGCCAACATACTTTTATTTAAAGTGTTTTTTCAGGGACACTTGTCAACTCCCAAATAAGCACAAACAAAATTACAAATTGTCCTCATATTGGGTTGTAGAATAAACCTCTCACAATTAAAAATAATTTATACTTTATAATAAAATAAAAAGATTATATTATAACTATAATATATGTATATAGTATATATATATATATATTATATATAGGTATCATTTATATATATAGATATCACAAATAAAAATATCCATTAAAAACATATATGTAAATATTTTAAATTTATTGTATATTTGAAATAAGTTATTAAAAAATTATTAAATATATTTAAAATCCAGTTATGTTAAAGATTGGTGTGGCCTAGGCTAGGTGCAATTCCTAAATAATTTTGATGGCTTAGATGACAAGATAAATGTCCTGAATCAAAGTTTCTCAAATCACAACATGTAATCATCTCAAAACTCATACAACTTAACAAACTAAAATAATTATTTTAATAAATAAAAATAATTTTAATTTATAAGAATAATATTATGATTTTATTTTTGTTAGAAATAATAAATTTATAAAAATTATACATGTAAATATGAAAAAAAAAAAAAAACTAAAAAGTTATATTACCCAAATTTCTCCTCTCAACTCTAGTTCAAAGAAATTTTTAAGGATATAGTTCATTATGCCTAATAGGAACTAAACGTGGTGAGAGAGCAAGACGTATCATATCAATAAAGTTATACATGTAGATATGGGGAAAAAATAACAGCTAGAAAGTTATATTACTCAAATTTCTTCTCTCAACTCTAGTTGAAAGAGATTTTCAAGGATATAGTTCATTATGCCTAATAGGAACTAAACGTGGTGAGAGAGTAAGACGTTTCATATCTTTTGGAGTGTGGTTTTTAAATAGTAACTTTGTAAATTAATAAATATAAATTTTAATCCAAGGATTTGAATTTGAGTGGTTTAGTAGTATTTATGAAATAGTAACGGTGGGAATAGAAATTTTCCAAATTTTTTAATAGGAATAATTTATTTATATATATAATATATATAAAATAATATAATTTATTATATATTTCTAAGTATATTTAATAAAGATAATTTTATTAATAATAATGATGATATAATCGAAATTTGAAAATGAGTAGAATCATAAATATAAATAAACATGATTTCTGGATAAAAATAAGTGAAACCATAAGCACGTTAGAAATAAAAGAAAGCACTCAACAAAGTTATTGTTACCTATTCAAAATAAATAAAACCATATAAATGACAATGTCATGATTACTTACATATGAATAACAAAACCACTATATTAACAATGTCAAAACCACCCTATAATAAGGTTGTGATGACTTATTTCAAACTAGCTAAAAAATCAATAAAACCATATAAATGACAATGTCATGATTACTTACATATGAATAACAAAACCACTATATTAACAATGTCAAAACCACCCTATAATAAGGTTGTGATGACTTATTTCAAGCTAGCTAAAATCTTAAAAACATTCATATTTCTACTATTTTCAAATAAATTATCATAACATATTATCCTTATGATTCTACTTATTTTCAACATACATATTTATATTTTCAACCATTTTTGACCAAGAATCATATTTATTTACAAATCCACTGATTTTTAATTTAAGTACTTATATTTCACCCATTTTTAATAAAAGAATCATAAACTAGGAGCTCACCATTATGATGAGTAACGTTGGAGCTTTACCTTAATGGGAGTGCTACTGTCCATGACCAACTTTAACCTGTTTAACCTTTGAAAAGAACAACCATATATATTTATAATTTTTCCATTTTGGAACTTCATACATTATTCCACCTTTGCCCAGAACAACGAAGTGTGAGAAAAAAACCATTTAATATTCATGATTTTGCGATTTTAGAACTTCATCCATTATTGCACCCATGCCCAGAACAACCGTACTTGAGAGTGTGAGTAGTGTCGTGCAGGTTGTCGAACATGGAATTCAACACAACATAATTTAGAACTTCATACACTATTCCACTGAGAGAAAGGCATTTAATATTCATGATTTTGCCATTTTACAACTTCTTACATTATTCCACCCATGCCGAGAACAACCAAACTTGAGAGTGTGAGTAGGGCCGCCCAAGTTGCGAACATGAAATCTAATATAACATAATTATTTTTATTATAAAATTTAAATTATTGTAGATATTAATTAGAATTGTAAGTTTAAAGTTTGAATTCACAATTAAAGTGTTTCAAAAGTTTTTTGAGGTGTTAAATAAAAATAAAAAAACTACCAAAATTAAAAGACACTAGGGGAAAAAATTAATTATTGAGAAAGGCTTATTTTACAGTCCAATATAAAAAAAATGTATAAATTATTAGTCAAATTGAAATTTCATTAATGTTCGTCAAAATAGAAAAAACAAAAAAACTCTTTAAAAAATCTAATAATATCCACTTCAACAATAACTTAAATAACCATAAAAATAAACAATTAAGCATTCATTAACCAAACTAAATTCGTTCAATATTCATGCACCAACTAGAAGAGTCTTTAACACAACAAAATCTGTCAAATATTCATCCCACTCGCTAAATTGATACTCGTTCTGAGTCGTTGGATTCATGCTCTCCAATATGAACCAGCTACCATGGAAATCCTGCTTTTACCTTTATAATCCGCATAATCAGTCTTTGATGAGACTCCACAAAAATTTATAAGCATTCCAATTGAATGCATAAAAAATGGAGCGACACCCCACCAACGGTTGTTCCAGACTCCCTAATATGAAATTGCGAATTTGATATTCCAAATTGCGGGGCGTGGTTTATAATATGTCTAAGAGTGTTCAAGGTCTTCGAATTGAATAAGTACAGTCATTTGTTTACAATTGCACAATTAGATAGCAATTTAACATCAGCTACTTGGATTTACATTTGGAAGTCAGGAAATATTGAAATAGCGATCTATTAAAAGGCCAAGAGGAAATCAATTATGTTCAAATTTATTCCAAAAGCTGAAAATTTTCGAAAAGAATTTTTCGTGAAAGTGTAGAATTCGTTGCACTCTCTGGTTATGATAGAATGGTTGTGCTAAGGATAGGTTGGGAAGTAATATATATGTGTTTAAATTCATATTTGTATAAGGAAAACAAATATTCACACTATGTTGCAGCACTATTATTATATAAAATTTTCAAGTGTTATTTGTTAGGATTGGTTTGTGGACAGTATCCACTAGTTTATTATTATAAATGGTAAATAATCTCACTTAAATATGTTAAGGAAATGTATAAACGTAAATTAATTTGTTAATTGTTGTTATTAAAAAAATTAATTTAATTATTATTATTTATTATGTATTAAACACAATATACATAAATAGAGAGATATAATAATTAAATATAATATAAATATAAAGAAACTACAGGTATGGTAAATAATAACCATTTTTTTTAATATAAAAGAGTATGATAAATAAATAAAAAGATATCAAAATAAGATTAGAAATCAACATATAACTATTTACTAGCCAACATACCAATACATGGGGACCAAATTATTATTAAACCATTCAAAAAAAAATTATTATAACTTAATATTAATTATTAAAAATTAATATTTTATTGTTATTTAAATGTAATAGTCATATTAATTATATAATATTAAATTATTAGTTAATACTTTGGGATTAATACAATATGAAAATTTTTATATTATAATATATATTAATATATCATGATACATATAAACCTAGGATTATATATGGGTGGGAAGAACAAAAAACATAGAATGATAGAGGTGGAGAAATAGGGGGACTCACAAGGGAAATATGGAGATATTCTGAAGGAGAAGGTAGAGGAGGAATGCAGAGAGAGAGAGAGAGAGAGAAAGAGAGAGGGAGAGGAGTGAGAGAGGTAGAGAAGGGTAATAGAGGGAGAGGGAGACATAAACGTGGAGGTGGAAGAGAGGAGGAAGGGAGGGAGAGAGAAGGAGGCTTGGAGGGAAGAGAGAGAGAGAGAGAGATGGGGGAAGAGAGAGGGAGGTAGGAGAGAAAGGGAGAGAGAGGAAGGATGAGATAGAGGATTTCAGAGAGAGGAGAAGAGAGGGAGGGATAGAGAAATGGAGTTGGGGGGGAGAAAGGGAGGAAACAAGAAAGACATAGAGAGTGAGAAGTGGAGAGGGAGGGAGTGACAAGGGAGAGATGGAGAGAGAGTGTGTATGTTTAGCGGTGAGATAAAGAGACATAGAAGGGTAGATAAAGAGACATAGAAGGGTAGATGGAGACAAGGGGGGAGAGAAGGAGAGAGATGAAGAAAATGAGGGATATAGTAACATAGTTGGAGAGAGAGAGAGAGAGAAAGAGAAAGAGAGATGGGGGGAGAGAGAGGATTGGAGGGAAAAGGGAGAGAGAGAGAGATAGGATTGGATTGAAAAGAGAGAGAGGGGGGGATATAGAGGGAGGCATGGGAGAAATGGAGAGAGAGGAAGAGAGTGATGGTGGAAGATAGAGGATTGTAGGAGAGAGAGAGAGAGAGAGATGGGGGAAGAGAGAGGAAGGTAGGAGAGAAAGAGAGAGAGAGGAATTGAGAGAGGAGGAGGAGAGAGGGAGGGATAGAGAGATGGAGTTGGATGGGGGGAGATGGAGGGAATAAGAAAGACATAGAGAGTGAGAAGTGGAGAGAGAGAGTGACATGGAAGAGATTTTGTATGTTTGGGTATGAGATAAAGAGAGAAACAAGGAGGGATGGAGGGAAGGGGAGAGAAGGAGAGAGAGAGGCATATAGTAACAGAGATGAAATTCGAAGAGAGGGGGAGAGGTGGGAGATAAAGGAAGAGAGAGAGAATGTGAGAGAGTGGAGAGAGGTAAGGAAAGAGAGATGGAGATAGAGGGGGAGAGAGAAGGAGGTAAGAAGAAAATCATAGAGAGAGAAAGGTTGAGAGAGAGGGGGGGGGAATGATAAGGAAGATGGACAGAGAGGGAGAGAGAACAATAGAAGGGAAGAGAGATAGAAGCAGGGGAGAGGGAGAGAGAGGGAGAGAGGAGAAGGGAGTGATATATAGATATATTGGAATAAGGGAGTGTATGTTTTTGGGCTGATATAGAGAGACATAGGGAGATAGAGATATAGATGGAAGGTGAAGAGAAAGAAGAGAGAGATGGAGACAGGGAGGGAGGGAAGGAGAGATTGTTAGATATGGGGTGAGAAAGTGTGTGTGTTTAGAGGGGGTGAAATAAAGAGTTGAAGGAGATATGGAGGGAGATATAGATATAGATGAAGGAGGGAGAGAGGGAATAAGATATCTTGCACTAGATGCATTGATTTCAGTGTAGAGGGTGATTTCTAATCCGAGTTGATTGCTTGCACTATATGCATTGATTTTAGTGTAGATATTGATTTCTAATGATATTTCATTGCTTCCACACTAGATTCATTGATTTCAGTGTAGATGAATTATAATCCTATTTTATTGCTTCACTAAATACATTGATTTGAGTATAGAAGGTGATTCTAATCATATTTGATTTCTTGCACTAGATGCATAATTTTAATGTAGATGTTGATTTCTAATTATATTTTATTACTTGCACTAGATGCATTGATTTTAATGTAGATGATTTCTAATCATATTTGATTGCTTGCACTAAATGCATTAGCTTCATTGTAAATGGTGATTTCTAATCCAATTTGATTGCTTGCACTAGATGTATTGATTTCAATGTAGATCATGGATTCTAATCTTATTTTCTTACTTGCACTAGATACATTGATTTGAGTGTAGATTTTGATTTCTAATCCTATTTTATTACTTACATTAAATGCCTTAATTTCAGTGTAGATGTTGTTTTATAATATTATTTCAATTCTTGCATTAGATGCATTGATTTTAGTGTATACGTTGATTTTTGATTTGATGTAATTAAATGAATGATGGTACATAAATTTTAAAGTGATTGGGTTAATAACGTGGATTCATTTGAGTGTAAGCACAAAAAAATTATTGATTATTGACAATGCACATTGATTTTTGTGTTATAGTAATTCAACCTATTAATATTGGAGAGAAAGAGAGATAAGGTATGATGTGTACTACAACAGCTCGAGCTAAATATTTAAATGGTCTACAATTTCAATTGTCCTTTTCATATAATCGATATGAAAATATGACAAAACTAACAATGGTGACAATAAGAATAGTAGAAGAGAATAGTTTGAGATTTATCACAATAGACTATTTGTAATTGACTACATTTTCGTTATTCACATTTTCTATCATTCAACACTATTACATTGTAAATTTGCATTCAAAATTTGTATTTCATCATTGAAGTTATTCACAATATTGATCATCTCAACAAACTGAGGCAACTAAGCAAATTTAAAATTAAAATGACTAGATAATCTCAAACATATTTAGCATATTTAAAATAGTTATATTAATATTAGATGTATTTACGTATTAGCGATAAAACTAATCATATGTTCAATATGTTTTCCCTATCCGCGCACAAATGAAACCAGCCTAGATCCATCTTAACTCCGGATCTATCAAGTGCCGAGAGGGATCAAATCTCTTAAGGTACAAACCTCTTTTTTGAGTGAAAAACTTGAGAAAAGGTTTGCACCTCGAGAGATTTGATCCCTCTCGACGCTTAATAGATTGGGAGTTAAGATGGATCTAGGCAAGTAGTTAGACAAAGTGTTTTGTCTGGTTTTTTGAAAACCCATGGTTTTTAATTATCTCGCTAATGTGTTATTTCGTAGGCATAGAATGTGAGAAGTTTATTAGTTGCTTTTGGGTTGGCGTTTGTCATTTTCATTCTCTATCATAGCCCTTTGTTTCATTGTCATTACTAACAGTTATGGTCCTCCCGATACGATTAATTTTTTTTTTTTTTTGGTTTAAACTATGTTTTTGACGCTATAAAAAAACTTTTGGGACACTTTGATTATGGAAAGTTCACAATTCAAACTTGTAATTCCAACAAATCTCTGTAGCAAACTTAACCAGAAAAAATGTAGAAAACCTTTCAAAAAATGTAACAAATAAACTACGATTATAAAGCCATAACCAAATACTAAAAATGTTCAACATAAATAATAGTGAAATCACCATTCACCTCTAAAAATATGTTTATTAATATTTATGAATAGTGAAATCACCATGTACCTTTAAAAGACGGTCATTAACATTTATGGAATATTTATCTTGTTATATAACATTGATTGTTATACAAGTCACTTCATCATCATATATCATCAATCACTCTATTATTATGTAACATTGAATGTTGTGTAAAAGTATATATATGACTTGGAAATATAATTTCTACTTGTTTCAATTGTGATTCTTTCTATGTAAAGGAGTTTGTTCCTATTATTAAGGAATTGCCTAGATCTAGATGTTTCCTAGATTGATGTGTGGTTGAGATATTCTCTCAACCAAGTGGTTGTTAGTCCAAATTAGTCTACCTATCTCGAGACAACCATTTTTGTATATATATAATTTGATAATGTAATTTTAATTTGCATTATTCAATTTTAAGTTAGTATAAGAGCCCGGTTAGGCTTAGGGCCTCGGCCCCTCCTTGTCCAGGGAAATAAGAAAGTATATGTGTATTGTTTTAGTTTTTTTTGTTTGTCCGTCAATCACCGTTGTGAGAGTCGAGGGAGTGTGGTGCTCTGTGATATTAAAGTTGTTGCGTGAGCATCAGTCAATCATAAGAAATTGACTAATAACAGAATTTCTTGGGATGCTAATCAAACTAATATGGGTTGTGACTGTTACTATTACGTTATATTAGGAGAGGAGGGTTTTAGAGATCCGGTGAGGGGCTAAATGGTGTCTCTAATGCTGGGAGTTTTGCTGAAGCTCTTGCAGCACATGAACAATGATGTGAAAATTGGCGGTGATTACCAAAATGTTTTGTTGTAGGTCATTGGCATCATTCCCGCCGTGGATAACGAGGAGTTGTGGCCCAATGATGGCTTCCACATCAAGGTCTCTGATTCGGCGAACGTAAAGCATGCGGCGACAATTCTTCGGGTACCTCTCTTAGGTTTGTTGATGGAAGCCGGAGGACCTTCGAGGGTGGAGGAGTGGAGGTCCTTCGACGGTGGAGGAATGGTGGCAAAGTCTGGCATTGATTTCTCGTGCCTTCAGCCAATGGTTCAGCCAATGGATCCGTAGGGCGTAGTGTGTAATACGATGAGCTATATGTTCGATAGTGCGGATGTGCATGTCATTGTTGAGATCAAAAGCTGCTTCAAAAACCTTTTAGCGCCAATCACGCTGAATGTGTTGGGGATTTTTCTGGCAAAATCCCAAAAACACAAAAATAAAACACACAGAGGCAATGCTATGTTTTCTTTACTCCAAGATCTTTTGTGCACAGGGAAGCCTTTTTAAAAAAAATTAATGAGAACAGAGTATTGCACCACCATAAAAGATTTTCTGTTCATTAAAATAAAAATTACCGATACATATTCATCCTCTTTCACTCAGAGGGATTCACCAAAACATTTCACCCAAAAAAGAGGGAAGCCTTTTTAAAAAAAAATACTGAGAACAGAGTATTGCACCACCATAAAAGATTTTCTGTTCATTAAAATAAAAATTACTGATATCACTCAGAGGGATTCACCAAAACATTTCACCCAAAAAAAATTACTCTGCCTCTGTTACAATTGATTTTTACACTGTTGTGTAAAATCTACATTCACATTAACTGCTGTAAAAATGGTTTTACATTTACAAAACTTACTGATCCCTTTTCACCGCTGTGTGAAACAATTCATGGTTTTCTGATACAAACTTCCCCCTGGTTTTCTTCTTCACTTCTTCGTCTTCGCTCCTGCACTGTTGTGCTTTTTTTATTTCTTACACTTACAGAATGGTCAACTACAAAAAATGTTTTTACTTGTTCCGTAAAAACCAAACTTACACCACACCCGTGAATAATAAAAAAACAATAAAATTAAACTATATGACATTGCCCATGCCATTATTAATTCATGCCCATACATGCCGTAAACAAAAATTTAAAAATCCACCTACGCATATGACAAATATTTAATGAAGGTATGGTCAAAAATAAACCTTGATTTTACTCCACGCTAAGCTTTATTTGATGCAGGTTCGTGATGTCCGTCAACCGTTGATTTTCCCTCCTGAAATCCAACGGCTGAGGTGAATATCAGAAGCCCTTTTTGACCGAACTTTACTCCACTATGCAGCTTTGAACAATCAACGGTGGAGAATGCAGGGGCAGATCGGACGAAGGAGGTGAATATCGGAAGGCCTTTTTAGTCGACATTTACCTTCCGATAATTGTCAGAGGGTGATGTCACGCCTCATCCACGCGTCAACTCCAAATTGTATCGGAGCTCTTGTGTACGGAAAATGCCTTCATGCAAAAGCGGTCCGATATGCATCCAGGTGGTTTGTGGTTTTGCAACTGTGGTTTCGGGGGATGGTACGACAGCGTTGAAATTACATTTTCAACACTCCCCTTT
>APFE031107403.1:4540-50891 GCA_000404065.3 Pinus taeda
TCGAAATATATTTCAATGCAAAATTATAATAGAAGCAGAGAGGGGGAATGGAACACACGGCGTCCCCCGCCCTACTCGAAAGCCTTGTCATTACACCACAAACATCACATTTAATAGGAGGGTTGTGCACGGTCATTTATACCATAAGTGATTTTCGACGATGAGGTGCGGGAGCTAGCTCTGTGGGCCAGCCCTCACCCCATATGACCACGCGTCAGAACCAGGGGCTAGGGCCAGTGCTAAGCACACCCCTAATCTTGCTTAACAGTTAATTAATCACATTTAAGCCTAATTAAACCATTTATTAAGTTGGCGGAATTTATGGTGGACCCACAAATACAGAACCGCCACCAAACTTGGCAGACTTAACTACAGTCTCTCCACATTTAGTAGAGTTTTTCTAGGAAAAACTATTTGAGCCATAACTTACTCAATTTTCAACCAAATTGAGATCAGAAAGAAGTGTTCTGAGCTAATTTGGACCTTTTGAACACATTGGTGCAAGTATCAGGAGCCATATGGCTTTGTAAAAAACACTTTTTCCACATTGAACTAATACAGAGGCCCAAGCCATGTTGGAGATGTAGCCCAGGAGGACAAAAATCCTTCATCAAAACACTGTGTTAATGTGTATCTTTAATAGTTTGTTGTACTATACATGTTTTTTTTTCATTATTAGTTTTTGAAGTTATTTTTCTCATGATTGTCTTATTTAACTTAAGGAAATTTACCTATTTGTAAGCACCAACAACGAAGGAAATCTCAGCACAAAAAGAAAGAAGAAAGCACATGTTTATAAATCTGTAATTGTTATTAGCACATCAAAACTAATCATACAAATACAGATGAAGTTGGTATCAGAGCTCAAGGTTGAATTCCTTGATTACTTGAGCTTGTGCAATTAGGATTTTAATGGTTGAAAAATTGTGATGCTTACAAGGTTAAATTTGTAGAGAAAGAAGGGAAGCTATTGGTTGCAACTCCTGAGGTAATGCCCAGAATAAGGAGAGCCACTAGGTCACAATCTCCAACACCCAAAGTTGCAATTCCAGCTGCACTTGAAACTCCTCAAGTATTTCATTCAATTGATATTGAAGAGGTACAATCAGTACAAATTTCTGAGCCTAAATCCATAGGCATTATGTCTGGAGAAAGAGAGCCTGAAGGTCCCTCTTCAGAAGAGGAAAAATTCAAGAAATCTTTCTATACTTTGACTAATATGTTTAAAGTCCTGTATGAAGAGAGGAACACTATAATGGTTGGAGAGAGTTCTCAACCTCCACATGGAGAAGGAAGAACAAATGAAAAAAAATATGAGAAGAAGGATTCCAAAGGGAATGGTGGAAAACCACCACCATCTCCACCATCCTCATCATCTTCCTCATCATCTTCACCATCTCACACAGTATCATCTTCCACTACCACCACAAAGATTTCCCATACTCATTCAAAATCCCCAAAAGGAAAAACTCCATTACTGAAATTGGACATAAAATTTGAACTTCCCATGTACAATGGAGAAGTGAATGCAGAAAAGTTGGACAATTGGATTCGATGGTTGGAGGTATACTGGAGAATTCAGAGCCTTCAAGAAGATGACATAAAGATCTAGTTGGCTTCACTAAGGCTAGAAGGATATGCACTAGTTTGGTGGGAAGAAAAGACTCAAGAGGAAATGAGAATCCATGGTAAGATATCCATCACTTGGGTTGAATTTATTTATTCAATTAAAATATAGTTTTATCCTTTAGCTTATATGCAAAAATCCATTATGAGTTGGCAGAATTTTAGGCAGCTTAAAGGACAAACAGTCCAATATTATACATAGGAGTTTAGGAAAAAAACTTTGTTATTAGGAGTGGATTTTAATTCTCAAGATACACTGCTGAAATATATTTGAGGTTTACATTCCTATATTAAACACACTATTCTTATGTTAAATCCAACTAATTTAGATGAAGTATGTGTGCAAGCCACACATCTTGAATCTAGAAGAAATAACACTTAGTAAGGGTAAGGAGAAAGAGAAAGGAGGGAAATGGAAGGGAAAGAAAAACTCAAATGTGAAGAAATAAGGGGTAAAATCACATGCGAACATTGTTCCAAAGAGGGGCATGATGAAGCCCATTATTGGAAGTTGCATCCAGAAATGAGACCAAATAAGTTCAATGGTAAAGGGAAACAAAAAACCACTACTATCACTCAAGAAGATTTAGGTTCTAAATCAGGTGATGAAAACAAAATCATTGTCATGGGAATCAAAGGAAAACAAGATATTGCAAGCACATGTTTGCAAAACTGTAACACTACCACTACTCCAGATGAAAAGAGACGAATTGAGTTATTTCATGTTAGGGTCATATCTAAGCACACCACACACTCTTCGATAGTGGGTCACAAGTGAATCTAATCTCTAAAGACTTAGTCAACAGATTGAATCTTGAAACTGTACCTCACCAGGTTTCTGGGAAAACTAATGTCTGGTCGAATGACTAGCCCTCTAGGTTTGGTAGTTGCCTTAGAAACAACAGTTTAAAGCAATTCAATAATTTCTTCTATGTGTAATAGATAAGAGAAAGATAATGGAACCAACCTTGATCTTCCGCTTAATCCCTTGCTTGATCTCTCTCCCCCTTGACAGAGCTTGCAACTCCTTCCTGTATCTAACCCACTTGGAGAGTACCTGCACAAGTACAGCAACAAAGAATCGTCAAAGAATCATGATCTATTACAACATAAACTTTATAGAATCAGATATATAATGAAAAAATGATAACATTCACAATTGCACAATCATATGGAAGAAAAATTGAAGAAATTTATTAATAGAAGGGAGAATTACAACCCAATTGTCTGATCCAACATCATCCTCCCAGCTTCAATCCCTCTTCACCTCATGAAATAGCAAGATCACACCAACAATACAATTCTCTTCCCTCAATTACAAACTATGAACACTTCCTTTCAATTCACAATATTCCAGCTTCTAGATCTCTTAGATGAGCGATCCATTTATAGATGTGTGCAAGGGTGTGAGTCATTGATGGGGTTTTATTAGTGTCATTCCACTTGTTACAATTGGTTCCACTTGGAGGTTTCTTAGATCTCTTACTCATTTCTGGGTGAATTCAAAGAGGCAAGTGTCATAGGAGAAGTTTCTAGAATATTCCATGAGCAACCACCTAGCAAACTTTCTTGGACATTTGTCCATCCTTGCCCATCGCACCCTATAAAAGGCCTAATCAGTATGCTCACACCCTGGCAATGTACCATTCAGTATGCATTGCACTTTGCTAGTGGAGCAGTCAGTATGGTCTAGTTTAGGCCATTTTTGGATGGTTTCTCAGGTGGAAATTTTGGGGAATGATGTAATCAGATGACTATGTTCTTTTAGGGTATGAAAAAAATATTTTATGGGTTGATGAGACCTACTTTATTGACATATAGGTTTGGGGTTGATGTGCCGAAATATGTCTATAACAGTTGCCCCCTAAAGCATGAAGTCGTAAATATTGATGTTGGGTGAAATGCTTTATCATGAGGATCCAAAGTTTCGAACTGGAAGGTGACCTACATAAGTTACAATACGATACATCATCATAATATAATTTTCATCATCTAGATGAGGGAGTCATTCCCATGCTCAGCTTTATAAATTAATTTCATGTACTTAGATCAGTTAGTCATATGTAGATGCAGACTAGTAATTCTTTAGATGCAGAGTCATCATCCATTGTTCGGATTACCATCTATGCAGCACCTTTGTACAATTGATGTTTTGATATCCCTGAATATATAGCAACTCGGATGGATGAAACTAGATCCAGGGTCTTCAAAATTGTTCAATCTTCGCCCAATGTACAAGTCAATCCATGTGAAGAGATGTTATGAAGTTGAGCATGGAAAGACATCGCTTGATTACCAGCCAAAAATGTGAGTTCTTAACAGATGTGAGAGGAATTTCCGATAATGATCATGTCCCTCAAGGTACCACAGTACAATTCATGTGGTGTGAATACATGATCCGATGTCAAACACCACGCAAAATCTTTCATTCGAAGGCCATTGATGTCAACCTGTCGCTGGAAGTGAGAAACTTTATGTTGATGTATGCAAGCTTCAAAGCACTGAAAGGGGTGTTTCTAAGTCAACTTCTTGGATAATGAGCTGATGTCAACAAGAAGTGACTCATCATAGGAGGGCCTTGATGTATCCCACATCTACGACATGAAATGAAGCAAATGATTTCTGGAGGTGAAAGTGAACTGATGACACAAGGTTTACGAATGGCGGTCATGAAAAAAATGAAGGTTGGAGGTATTGCAATGGCTGAGACATTAACTAGATGGTGGTTTCTCAACTGAATGACTTCTCTGGAACATGTCAATGACACTGAGATGAATTGGTAGTGTTAACCCCAAAAGATGGACGGTATGAAAGACCAATGGTGAGATGACCGGTGAACGAAATAACCCAACCTAACTCAATAATGGAGATGAAGTGAAAGTGTCATGTTCAAGAGTGACCTGCTACCATAAATTCTTCAAGTTTCCTATCTTTTTCCCCATTCATTGATGACCAATACCTCTTTATTTTTTTCAAGCTTGAGGAGGATAACATATGCTTGTTCTATAATTTTCCCTTCAGGCAAACCTGTTGTTATGTTTTAACGATTCTAGTGACAGTGAAACTCAGTCTTGTCTAGAATGGACAAGTTTGTCGCTATTGTTTTAACAAGTTTAACAATAAGGATAACTCGGTCTTTTTCATGTTTAGCGAGTTTGAAAAGAGACGAATATAAAACTACATAAGTTCTTTTTCATAAAGTAATCCCTTAAGTATGAAAAAGGATAAAATAATACAAAAGGGATGACTTTTCCGATCACTTTAATGAGCCGAAAAAGACAGGCGCTCGACTTTTTCGTAAGACAATCCCTCGGGTCTGAAAAAGTATAAAATCATACAGGAGGGATGACATTTCTAATCACTTTAATGAGATGGAAAGGCTAGCACTTGACAATGTTTTCATATTTAATGAGTCTGAAAAAGGGTTTAAAGGAGACTCGATTTTGACGAATGAGTGGTGTCTAGGCTAGCAACTTGTTTCAGTGAATTTTGGAACTTCTCAAAACATGTTAATTTCTATGAAGAGGGTAGCTAATAAGACCACTCATCGTAACTGTTCCTCAAAAAGGGTAAAACAACCAAGTGAAAGCGTATGATTGGCCAAATGGATGGTGGTGATGGGATGTACACAACCAAGGTTCAAAGGGTTGATAGAATAGCAATCAAAGAGGTTAATTTTTAAAGGTGGGTTCATTTCTTGACAAGCTTAAACCATGGGGGAACTATGCTTGGATTCAGTTTTATTTTTACACAAGCTTGAAATGACAAAACTAAAAATTAAAAATGAAAATTGAAAATGGGTTCATTTTTTTATAAGCTTAAACCATGGGGGAAATATGCTTGACTTGGATTGCATTCCCCCAGCATGATGAAAGGGAGATTCTCTTGTAACTAGATGGAAATCATTGCGGTGAAGCAGGACGGTTATCCAACACCCATTTGGCTTCGTTCAGATAGACAAAGGTGAATGGTGTGATAGACCAATCACATAACCTACAGGGAAACTTATCTTTACAACTAGGTGCATGCCCCCCAAGCTTCATTACACTCACCAGACTACTCATGGTTATCAAGTGGATGGAATGAAGGTTCTTTTACGAGATCAAGTGAATGAATCGACTTGGAACTTGGGACCTTGTTTCAGTTTTTTAATAAACTTAACACAAGACAAGGAAATCTGCTTAGATTCCCTGTTTCATTTTTTAATGAGGTTGACACAAGACAACGAACTATCCTCGGAGACCCTTGGTTTCATTTTTTAACGAGGTTGACACAAGACAATGAAATGTCCTCGAAGGACCTTGGTTTCATTTCTTAATGAGGTTGACACAAGACAATGAACTATCCTCAGAGACCCTGTTCAGAACTCATAAATGGTCATGAAGGAGAGATCTGGTTCCAATTCCCCCAGTACATAATGTACAACATCATTGAATTGATCGTCAGTCGATGTAGGTATGGAACAGGTTGCCACATAATTAACCCGTGGCGGGGATGATACCATTGGTACAAAAGGACCATTTAGGGATGATGGTTGACTAGGAACCATATTTGGACCAGGAAATGAAAGCTGATCAATGGTGACAATCCTGCCTTCATGCGGGAAAAGAATCACTCAAAAAAGTGTTGAAATAATAGCTCCCATGTGATAAACATATTCATGCCCAAGAATTAAATTGTAATCTAAAGGTCTTGGGAATACAATCAGATTTAGATAAATGGTTTTTCCTCCTAAAGTGATAGGTAACTTAGGAAGGATCCCCAACGGTAAACTAGTTCCTCTCTTAAAGCCTAATAGATTCTATGTAACAGGCACAAGTAGTGGTGAACCGAGTGCTTACCAAGCAGTTGAGGAAAGGATACTCACTGATACACCTTCATCTATGATAGAGCCAGACATGATCATTTTACAAACTTGTACTATGATTTGGAAAGGTACATAAGAAGGAAGGCGGGATCTTGCCAGTCGATTCCAGTCAAAGTAAGTGACTAGATTACTTGGAGGGGTTACCGAAGAAATGGGGGAATTAACCCCTTGAGTTACGAGAACTAAGAGGTTTTCCTCTTGTGTAGATGGAACAGGTGGATTGTCCCCAAGTTTATGAGAATCGGAAGTAACATAAAGAACTTGAATGGTATCATTTCCACTTTCTTCGGGAAAGGTACAATTATATGAAGGTGAAACTGGGTCAACTGTTACCTCGACTTGTGACTTTGGTTGGGTATAGACTCATAAGATTCACTTTCAGAGAGAATGGTTTCGACCGACGGTTGACTTAAGTCAGTCTGTTTTTCAACTAGAGAAGGACTCAGGGAGACTCTCTCATAACCATATGGGAGTCGCTGCGGTGAAGCAGGACAATTATCCAATACTCTTTTGGCTTCATCCAAATATGGACAAACGTAAAAGGGGTGTATACCTTCACATAACCTACATGGAATCTTGACTTTTCCTTTTTGTCCACGAACTTTCCTATCACTAGTTGATGGTGTGTTACCAACATGATCTCCAGAGGTTGATGACACGGGATGGTGTGAAAGGGAAGACCATTCCTTCAAGATCCGAGGAAAGTAAGGAAAATTTCAATGAAAATGGTCTCCCGCACAAATTATGCATGGATATATGACTTTGTGAGGCTCAATAGATAGATTTTCATCAGATGTTACATTCAGAGCAATGGTTGCTTGGTTGCCCCCTTGCTGAATTGGCTTCTTCTTCTCCTTCTTCTTAGCCACCTGGTTTCTAGTAAAAATACTTTCACCAAGCGAAGAGGAAGAAGGGGAGGAAGAAAAATACGAGGAAGAAGGCAAAGGGTGAACTAGAGGATGATTTTGTCCAGTTGGAGGTGTACTCGATTTCAGAGATGTCTTGACATTTTGAATGACAGAGGTTGAAAATAGCCATAATGGCAAGCCAATGGTAAATCCTAGAAGGGTTAATGTAGCCATATAAGGAGCACCAATATTTCCGAAAGAAGGAAAGGAATAGGATTCCCATCAAAAGGGATTCCTTGACCAGTGGACTTTGAATTTTTCGCCATATGTCTCAACCTAAGATCAACAAAGGAATAAGGATGTTATTCTGAATTCAATTAATTTTAATCACACTTTGACACAACTTTTGTTTTTCAGTTTTTAAGAGTCGAGAAAAAGCTAAAGATGACTCTAGTCTCCTTCGATTTTTAATGATCCTGAAAGGACAAGTTCTCAGATGGACCTTTTCTTTTAAAGAGACAAAAATGAACGAAAGTGACTACTCTCGAAAATCTAGACAGAGGGATTACCAAACCAATCGCAAAAATGCAATATACACCTCGATGATAAATTAAAGAGTAATTACCAAGGATTTATGTACGGTAGTCAATCTCCCTGAATGTTGTGTTCAGTGCATTACAATCAATAAGGTGACATACTCGACTTCCTACGGATAAAGGATTTAAGCCTATTGTGGTCTCCCAATATATACATGATGGTACGGGGAGCACAAGTCCATGCTAACACTTATCGTATCAAGGAGGAGGAATTACCCAACCTTCAATGAAAATGATAGCCACTAGTTTTAATGATGCCAGAACATGTCTCTAGCCTAGACCTCTAGATATGTTGCGTTAAGTTCCAAAGTGTTGTTAGGTTCATTGAAATTTATTTTAAATTTTATCTTGCTTAGAGTTTTCCTTTCAATGATTCACTGCATGATGATGATTTGAAATTCCTAATATGGAATATACAATGATAAACAATCTTTGTTTATTTTGAGCAATGAAAATCCTAGGTACTAGGGAAAGAAGATTACAATTATTTCAAACAAAGAGCAAAGAGCACACACTAGTGCATTTTCCTAAATCATTTTTTCGCACACAAAATAAAAAAATGCTAAATCCAAATTCATGTATTTTTTTTCGTTCTCCTTATTGTGAAAAATGTGAAAAAGGAAAACTAAATGTAGCAAAGATCTGAAATATTTTACTCAAAGTGAAATTTTCGACAACTTCTTCTTCAAAAGAGCAAGGAAGACTTCACAATACTTTTCAATTTTGAATAAAAATTCTTTCGAAACTTCGAATAAAAACAAATAAAACCAAATACATGAAGAAAAGTTCAATCGACTATCAAAGGAAGGAAGAATTCATGACACTTCGCTTTTCTACACAAAACGACAATTACGACACTTTTTGTACCAAAGCAACAGATCGATTTAAACAACTTTTCAACAAGGGATTGTAAATGATGAAAAAATACACAAAAAAATCTACTAATCCTAATCTAATGGAGGTTGATCTATGTGATGCAAGTAGGCTTTAGTAAGGAGGCACTGTTCATAAGTAGCAAAACAACTAAACAAAACTGAAAACGAGGTCAAAAACCCCCAATTTCGAGAATGGAAAAATGGTTAAGTCAGTCATTGCACCTCAGCTTCACAGAAACAGGGATGCATCGCACTCACTTGGGAGGTGCAATGCATACTGGGTTATAGTGGAAGACAGTGTGATGGTCTAGGGAGTGCAACTGAAGTGGGTTTTGCCTCAGATGTGCAACTGTTTTCAATGAGTGAAGCTAAGCTTTAATGGACAATAAAGAGTAAAGTATAGAGGAATGCCTTGAGAGGTTACTAGGCTACCAAAAGGGCATCTAGATGTGCTTGTAAGTCAAATGTTTAATTCATAAACTAAACCAGAGATTGAATGAAGCAACATTCTTCTACTATGCAGTTACAAAGAAAGAGTAGTTCGAAGGCTACCTGGCTGACTTCAGGATCTGTCTATAGTTTATAAAACAAACAATAACAACAAACAAACATCTATTTGTTCCCTAGTGGAGTTGCCAATTTGTTTTTGGGAAAATTAGTGTCTTGTCGAACGACTAGCCCTCTAGGTTTAGCAGCTGCCCTAGAAGCAACAGTTTAAAGAAATTCAACGATTTATTCTATGTGTGACAGATAAGAGAAAGATAATGGAACCAACTTGGATCTTTCGCTTAATCCCTTGCTTGATTTCTGCCCCCCCTTGGCAGAGCTTGCAACTCCTCCCCTGTACTTAACCCACTTGGAGAGTACCTGCAGAAGTACAACAACAAAGAACCATCAAAGCATCGTGATCTATTACAACACAAACATTACAGAGTCAGATATATAATGAACAAATGATAATATTCACAATTGGACAATCATATGGAAGAAACTTGAAGAACTTTATTAATATAAGGGAGAATTACAACCCAATTTTCTGATCCAGAATCATCCTCCCAGCTTCAATCCCTCTTCATCTCATGAAATAGCAAGATCACACCAACAATACAATGCTCTTCCCTCAATTACAAACTATCAGCATTTCCTTGCAATTCACAATATTCCAGCCTCTAGATCGCTTAGATGAGGGATCCATTTATAGATCTGTGCAAGGTTGTGAGTCATCCATGGGGTTTGATTAGTGTCATTCCACTTGTTACAATTGGTTCCACTTGGAGATTTCCTGGATCTCTTACCAATCTCTGGGCGAATTTAGAGAGGCAAGTGTCATAGGAAAAGTTTCTGGAAGATTCCATGAGCAAGCACCTAGCAAACTATCTCAGACATTTGTCCATCCTCACCCATCGCACCCTATAGAAGGCCTAATCAGTATGCATCGCACCCTAGCAGTGTACCATTCAGTATGCATCGCACTTTGCCAGTGGAGCAGTTAATATGGTTTAGTTTAGGCCATTTCTGGATGGTTTCTCAGGTGGAACTTTTAGGGAATGATGTAATCAGATGACTATGTTCTTTTAGGGTATGAAATAACTCTTTTGGGGGTTGATGAGCCCTAGTTTATCGACATATAAGTTTGGGGTTGATGTTCCCAAATATGTCTATAACACACCATAAACCATATCCTTTGGGATGGATAACAAGAGACACAAGTTTACAGGTTACAAGAAAATGTTTGTTTAAGTTTGCAATCACTGCAAATTTTGTTGACGAAGTAGAGTTAGATGTGGTACCACTTGATATTTCAAGTGTGGTGTCGGGTAGTCCATATTTGTATGACCAGAAAGAAGTATTTTACCACCATGAAAATCAATATCACTTGTTCAAGGATGGTGTGGAGTACATAGTGAGAGGCTATCACAAAAAGATGATCATTTCTTTTGTTAATGCAGGGAAGGCAAAAAGACTACTGAATTCAAGTAAAAGTTTAGTACTTCTCATGTTCAAGCAAAATGATGCATTAGGGGATTTTTGAGGTCTAAAATGGGCCTCCTAAGAAAAATGTACAACCAAAATAAACTTTATAAGAACCAATAGGATTGAATATGATGATGTCAACGATGGGGGATGATTCACCATTTTGGAGTAAAAAACTACCAAGATAAAAAAAAAATTAATAATAAAATAATAAAACTACTTTATCAACTCGTATTTTCAGCTTATCTCCCTAAGTTTTAACTCAAATTTCGAGCGAGAGTACTTGGTGGATGCAAAATTTAATTCCTAATCCAATGAGTACCCATGTTTCATACTTTTGATGGACCCTACTACACGAAAAATGTGAAATACATGAAACAACGTGATTACAATCAAGTTTTTCAAGTATTTCTCATTTTTAATGCAACATAGTCCATCAAAAGTATGCGACAAGGGTACTCTTTGGATGAGGAATCAAATTATGTATCCAACGAGTGTTTCCACTCAAAATGTGAGTAAACCGATACGGAGATAAGTTGAAAATACGAGTTGAATAAATAGTTTTGTCTTTTTTCCCTCTAAAATTTGATGATGTAATCTAATATTATTTTATTATTTCTACCATTATTTTATAATTTCCTTAGGAGGCTCATTTTAGACCTCAAAAATCCCCTAATGATATTGTTTGCGAAAATGTTGTTGCATGTAATGCAAGTTTCAATTTTGATTTGGTTGGTTCTGTTCATCAGAGTGATTAAGTATTTTAGCTTGTGAAAGAACCGTCCTTTAAGGAGAAGAAACTTCACATGAAATATATTTGCAGTAAGAGGTTTCTATTTGTGATGTTAGCATGCGAGGGTTGACAAAATTGCACAGTGTAGAGACACCAATGTAATGTAAAAGTTTGTTGAACAATGGGCTCATTCAATCATCCCTTACACCATGTTGTGCACCGATGGTTATGGTGCCAATGAGGAATGGTAAGTATTTGAAGAAAGAGGACAAAAGGAGTAGTTTTGTCCAAAGAAAAGTTGTAAAATGAGGTCAGTGCAAGAATATACATAACAAAAAACAAGAATTGTTTGTACGGTTTTTAGTTTTGTATGTTCTTTATATCAATTCTATTACATACATGTATTTGAATTATGGCAAAAAAGAGTCCTTTCTTGAAGAAATTTTACACTTGGGTGACATAAACATGTTGACAAAGTTTTTCTATGCACATGTCATATATGAAGGAAAATTGTTTAATGTTTTGAAGATATCAAAGTACAAGTTGGGTTTCACTTCTTTGATGCATTTGGGCCATGATATTGGAGGAGGTAGTTGAAGGCAAGCCTCTCCAAGTTGAATGCCATTGGGGATTGGTCAACACCCAAGATCGTCATCTTGATAAGAGGTTTGTTGGAAGCAGCCCAATGTTGGAGGAGAGTTGTTTTTTATATTTCTTCTTTCAAATCTCCTTGGCATGCATTGTCATGTGTGTGCAAAGTCTTCAGTGGGGAGGCAAACAACAAGAGGCATGCGTTGCTTCAAACAATAAGATTTGTTCAATTCTTTTTCATGCTCTTTAAAACTTGAAAGGTTCATTTGAGTTTCAAGCTTATGCAAGCAACTTCACCATATTATTTCATTCAGAATATTTCCATGGTATAAAGATTAAGTTGCAGCAATCCATGCACTTGCATTGGATGGATACTTGTCAAAATTTTGACTTGGTTCGAAGGTACAAAAGAGGTATAAGCAGCAAGTTTATTGTTATGCCTTTTAGGCCTATTGGTTATGTAGCTATTGTATTCAAGTGTCATTATGTTTTACATGAAATTTATGTTCAAAAAATCTCATACTTTCAAGATGTACAATCAGGCTTGAGTCATGAAAACCAAGTAGTGAAATTTGTCATCCATTTACATTATATTTTTTTATGTCAACATGGTAAGAAGGATGTTTCTTTTGATGGCGACATGGAAAAAACCGTGAGTTTCTATTAATGACTGAAAATGGTGCAAAAAACAATGCAAGATAAGCTTGAAAGGGGTAAAGACAAGTATAGGTATAGAACGGGGTCCTTAAGGAAAGTGAATGTTGATTTCCTTAGAGAGGAGCTCAAGGAAACAAATTCATCAAAAGCCAATTGGATCGATCTTGGAAAGGTGAGGGGGTTGTACCCTCATCTACTTGTCAGATAATAGTATCTATTGGGAACCCAAAGGCTTCTAGTTGAGAGGAATGATCAGGTGGTCAGTATTTAGATCAAAATTCAAAGTTCTTAGATTGGCTTGAAAACTATGTGGCTGCGTCCACCTTGTCAAGACTATCGCAACACAATTTGTTTACTGAAAATAGAGTCCGAATGAAGGAGAAAAGGCATGCTACTCGTTTTCCTAAATAGCTAAAAAAATTGCAGAATGGGATAGAATGATGACATAGCAATCCAGTCAGCAAGGGAAACTTTCTTTAGTTTTCACCCAATGGGGATATGACAAGTGTCACCTCCAAACTCTCCAGTGTGGTTGTGTGAAAGGGGAATTGCCTAATTGGCCTCTAAGGTGGAATTTGATTTTTTTATATTTAATTAAATATTATTTTATATATATTATATAATTATATGTTATATTATATAATTATTTAAATTATGTATAGTAATATAATTAATATATATATATATATATTATAAATATTTTAATTAAATATTAATTAAATTCCAACATATTTCCAAATGTGCATTATGTGAAGAACTATACAAAGGTTCGGAATATATTTAAATGCAAAATTATATGAGGAGTGGACGGAGGTGGAATGGAATCCCCAAACTCCCCTGCCCCTCTCCAAAGCCTTTCCATTACACCACAAACAATGCATTTGAAAGGAGGGCCACGCACAATCATTTATACCATATGTGTTTTCCGAAGGTGAGCTGGTGGGAGCAAGCCCTGCGGGCCATCCCCCACCCCATACGACCACATGCCAGAACTAGGGGCTAGGGCTAGTGCTAAGAGCACCCCTAATCTTTATTAACAGTTAATTGATCACGTTTAATCCTAATTAAACTATTTATTAAGTTGGAGGAAGTTATGGTAGAGCCACCAAATCTAGAACTCCCATCAAACTTGTAGACTTAACTCGAGTCTCCCTAGATTTTGTGGAGGTTTCCTAGGAAAAACTATTTGATCCATAACTTACATAATTTTCAACCAAAATGAGATCAGAAAGAAGTGTTCTTAGCTAATTTGGACATTCTTAACACATTGGTGTAGGTATCAGGAGCCATAAATATTTGTAAACAACATTTTTTCCACATTAAGCTAATACAGAGGTCGAAACCATGGAAGTTGGACCAAGGAGATGTAGCCCAGGAGGAGTGAACTCCCTCATGAAAACGCTGTGTTAATGTGTCTCTTTGATGTTTTGTGGTACTGTACATGTTTTTTATTAATTATTAGCTTCTGAAGCTATTTCTTTCATGAATGACTTGTTTTACCTAAGAAATTTACCTATTTGTAAGCACCAACAACTAAGGAAACCTCAGCACAAAAATCAAGAAGAAAGCACATGTTTAAAAACCTATAATTTTTATTAACACAACAAAACTAATTATAAAAATATAGATCAATGTGTTTACTAAATAAACGGGTTCCATTTATTTTGGATGACTTTGTTCAATGCTCATTCAATACTTTGGGAAAAGCATTGACCTCTACTCCTCTTCTGAGTGCACCTGATTACGTAAGATATTTCCTCTTGTATATTGCAGCACCAGAATCAACCGTTGGTATTTTTCTGGTTCAAGAAGTCATTGCCCTTAGGGATCACATGATTTACTAAGTTGTGGCTTAGTTGGTCCTATATTTAGGTATTCACATGTTGAGAAGTTTCCTTTGGCAACTGTTCATGTTCTCTATTGACTTCGTCATTACATTATTCTAAAAAAAAACTTCATATTGGCTAATGTCAGCCTAATTCAATTTGTTCTTAGTAGGTCAGTGATTGGGGGAAAATACAATAAATGGATTTTCATTTTCAAAGAGTTTGATCTTGATTTTATGTTAGCTAATTCGAAGAAATATTTGGTTTTTTCATAATTGATTTTAGAATTGCCTTGTGAAGGATATGTTGTTTATGAAGAATCATTTCCAAATGGGAATATTTTCCTCATCTCCTCACAAGATACTTTTATGGAGGAATCATTATATATCTCCAGACTTCTAATTTCCCAGTCTTTTTCTAAGGATGAACATTGTAAATTGCGTCACCTGGATAAAAATTATCTTATCATTGGTGATACTCTATATCATCGAGGGATTGAGTCAATCCTTAGATGTTGTTTAACCTTACAAGAAGAAAAATCAATTTTGACTAATTGTCACAATGGAGCTTGTGGAGGTCATCTATATGGGCTTGCTATAGCCCAAAAAATCTTGCAAGCAGGTTATTTCTGGCCCTCGATTTTCAAAGGTTGTATCAAAGCAGTCAAGAAATGTCATCCTTGTCAAGTTTATACTTGAAAAATGAGCATTCATATAACTCTGCTTTTTCCTGTTATCATTGTTGGTCCATTTACCAAGTGGGGTATTAATTTTACTACTTGTAACCAAGCTTCGGCTAAGGGCCACAAGTATATTATTGTAGCAGTAAGCTACTTCACCAAGTGGGTTGAACCTATGCCTACATTTAATAATGATAGTGAGACATCAACTCTTTTCCTTTTTATTCAAATCATTTCATGATTCATTATTCCTAAAGAGAATGTCACTAATCATGGCAGTCATTTCCAAAATAAGATGATGTCTGAGTTGGATTTGATATTGCGATTTTAGTGGGAGCATTCATCTCCTTATTATCATCAAACAAATGGACAAGTAGAATCTATCAATAATCCCTTAAGACCATCCTACAAAGGATAATTAATCAGGCTAAGTCCAACTGGAACATCATGCTATATCCTCCACTTCGAGCATATCGAATATTTATTAAGATTGATATGGGTTTTACTCCTTTTGACCTGGTTTATGGGTTGGAATCAATATTTCCTTTAGAATTTGAAATTTCATCTCTCAAATTGGCAGTCTAGCTTCTTCCATACACCTCAAGTCTTGCACTCATTTAGAACATCTCAATAAGCAGAATTGGGATGTAGCAACAATGAAAAAAGCTCATAAGAAAAGATTAAAGTCCCATTATGAAAAGATTGTATGACCTAAGGTTTTCTATGAAGGTGACCTTGTTTTGGTCTATGAACAAGACAAAGACACACTGGGGGAAATAAAATTTAAACCTATGTGGTATGTTCCTTTTATTGTTAAAAAGGTCTTGAAGAAGAGTGAGTATGAATTGGTTGACTTTGAGGGAATAGTGTTGTTAGAGCTCAGAAATGGGATCTATCTCAAGAAGTATTATTTCTAGGATCTTGCCTAGAATTTGCTTTGTTTTGTAAATATTGTACATAGAATTTTATTTATGTCTATGGGTCTCATGGTGATGATGATATTTTTTATTTGCATTGATAGGTTTGGATGGGTGATTTGGTTTAATTAGGATTCATAGATGGTGCTAATAGGCATACTCGAAATTTAGCTTCCGTCGCTTGGGTAATATATTATCCATTTAGTCAATTGTTAGTCTCAAGAGGCATATATATTGGTATTGCTTCTAATAATATGGTTGAATACAGTGTCATTATCAATTTACTATCTGAAGCAATATCTTATGGTATTGAATCATTAGTGGTTTATTTCGATTCACAAGTGGTTGTGTCTCAATTAAATAACATATATCATGTGAGGGATCTTCTAGTACATGTTATAGACATTTTTGGGCACTTCAACCCCAATCATAAATGTCCATAAACTAAGGGCTCCTAAGTCCCTAAAAGTGTTGCTTCACTGCCTAAAGGAACAAGGTCAACTGATTACATAATCTCCCAGAAGTTCTCCACTGAAAACTGTTCATAAATGGTCAAAACTGGACCATATTGAAAGCTTAATGCAGAGGGTACGATGCATATCACCTTCCCAGTGTACAAGGTGCGATGCATACTGATTTTCTCCTCTGTAGGGTGCGATGGTTGGCAATGGAAAAATGCCAGGGAAAAAAATGTGAGGTGGAAGATCATGGAATCCTCCAGAAGCTTCCCCTCTGACACTTGCCTCTCTATTTTTGACCAGGGATGAGTAAGAGATCATCATTCTCCAAGTGGAAGCAGGAAATATCAGAGAGAAGACAATAATCAAGATCCCAGAAGATGACTCACCTCTCTGTAATCATCTATATATGGATCCCTCATCACAGAGATCCAGAGGTTGGAATTTTGTATCTTATAGAGAAGTGTTGTCAGTTTTCTGGTGTACATTCATAGTGTTGGGTGATATAAGCTTTGCTTGAGGTGAAGAAGGGCTTCTTAGCTGGAGGATGATGCTAGGTTAGAGCACATGGTTGTAATCCTCTTGCTACTCTTCATCTTAATAAAGCTATTCTTGTTTCCTTCCATATTATTGTGTACTTGTTTATATATGCATGTATATGGTTAATACACATCTGATCCTGTATTATTTATGAATTTAGATCCTTGTTTCTTGGATAGTAGTATGTTGCTATGATTCCACAGGTTCTTTCGAAGCTGGGCAGACAAAGAAGAAGCGGTGAAGCTCTATCAAGAAGGAGAGGAAATCAAACACAAGACTCTGGTTGGTCTTTTTGGTTCTCCTCTCGTCTATTTTCATAAAAGGAAACAACAGTAGACTTTGATTGTTTGTTTCTAAGATAGCCACCCATCTTAGTGGGAATAGAAGCATCCGAGTGGACACTGTTCCCAGATAACAAAATGGCGACTCCACTGGGGAGCGACTAGATTACTTTTTAGCCTATCTATCCTTGTTTCTTTTATAAACTTACAGATGTAGCCTGAAGTCAAGCCAACTAGACTTCGAACTGCATTTGTTACACAAATGCAAAGTAGTTCAATGCTGCTTCAGTCTATCTCTGGGTTTTGTGTATGAATCAAACAATAGATCTGCAAGCAATCTAATTGCCCTAAGTGGTGGCTCTAGTAACCTCTTTAGATCACCCCTGTGTTTTACATACACTGATCTTTACTTATTCGGCCTAAACACCTGAACTAGATTGCAAACTGTGAGTGAAAATCCATTCAAAGTCTCGCATTGCTACCATCACACCCTGCCTTTAAGGCAGTCTGTATGCATCACACTTCCCAAGTGCAGTAGGTGCGCTGCATATTGATTTCACTGTGTAACAGGTGCGATGGTCAGGGACGGTTAACTTTACCCTCAAACTATGGATTTTTCTCACTGTTTTAGTCCTATTCAAGAGTTTTGCTGTCTGTAGTCAATGTACTTCTGTGAAAACCCCCTTCTCTTGCATTATTCTCCCTCCTTAGTGCAAAGAACTATAAATGTTTTTATGTATTATGCGTCATTTTTAGTTCTCTTTTGCAAAAAGCAGCATAGTTGAACTGTCGTCTCTAGATATGAAAGTGTCATAGTTGTCATTTTCAGTTTTAGGAAACAATCCCCATTGTTCTTGATAGTCGATTATACAGTTACTATTGCATAGGATTTGAATTAGTAGTTTTAAAGTGTCTAAAAGCAATTTCCATTTCAAAATCGCAAAGTGTCTCTCTTGCTTTCACTTCGTTTTGAAAAAGAATTTTGTTGAGTACTATCGCTTTAAAAGTAATTCAATTTGCACATAGCTTTCTTGACATCATTCACATTAAGAAGGCTGAAAACAAATACATGCATGTGCATTTTCATTTTGATTGCTTGGCTTGATTTAGGACTGTGCATTTAGCATGTGCTCTGTGCTCTGTGAAGAAAAGATTCTTGACTTTCTTCCCTTTAGTACCTAGGATTTTTCATTGTTGAAAGAAGATTAAACGTTTGTTTATCATCTTAGACTTCATTTTACAAATTATATACACATGACGTGGTGAACCTGAAAGGAAAATTATTAAGCAAGATCATCTTAAAATAAATTAAATGAATCTAACAACGCTTTGGAACTTGACGCACAACATTTAGAGGTCTAGAGACATATTCTGGCGTCGTAAAACCTGGTAACTGTTGCTTTCAATGTTGGTTGGGTGATTCCTCTACTCTGAGACGGCAAGTGCTAGTACGGACTTGTGCTCCCATGTACCATCGAGTATATATTGGGAGACCACAATAGGCTGCATCCTTTATACTTAGGAAGCCAGTCTGCCGCTCTATTGATCGCAATGCACCGAACACATCATTCAAGAAGATTACTGCCATACCGTAAAAAAGTATTATGCAGTTTTGCGATTGGTTTGGTAATCCTCTCTTCCTAGATCTCTAGAGAAGTCCATTTTTCTCCTTTTCAGAGTTCTTAAAAGAAAAGGTCCTCTGAGCACTTGTCACTTCAAGCTCAATAAAAATCGAAGGCGACTAGAGTCATCTTTTGTTTTTTCTTGACTCTTTAAAATTGAAAAAACAAGTTGTGCCAAAGAGTCTAAAAATTTATTTTAATCGGAATAACTTCACAAATTTCCCCGTTTGTCTTTAGGTTGAGAAAATGGAGTGTACCAACCAAGGATTTCCCCTTGGAGGAAATCCTAGTCCCTTCTCCTCTTGGGGAGATGTTGGTGCACCCCATATGGCCACTTTGTCACTTCGAGGATTGAAAATTTTTTTCCTGTCTAGCTCTTCTCTACTCTGTCTTAGAATCTGTATTTTTAAATGTTATCAGCAACTAGACGACACTAGAGTTGCCTCCCAACCTTCTACTTCATCTGATTCTCCCTCTCCTCCTTCCTCTTCGCTTGATAAAGCTAATAAAGCTAAAAATCAAGTAACTGAGAAGAAGAAGAAGCAGAAAGAGGAAAAGGAAAAGAAGAAAAAGGAACCAAAATCGAAATGGAGCAACCAAGCGTCATCTAGCGAAAATTCTCACACCGCAGAGTCAAAACCTAAATCTCATTATGTCATTTTCAATGGAAACCACTATCACAGAGATTGTCCCTGCATCCCTCGGATCTTAAGGGACTAGTCTCCTCGTTTGCACAATTCGGTATCATCAACCTCTAGCAATCATGTAGAATGCTCACCATCAACCAGTGAAATTGAAGCACATGGACAAAGAAGGAATCCAAAATGTCCTTGTAAGTTGTGTGAAGGCAATCACGCCGTCCACCATTATCCCTTCCTTGACGAGGCTAAAAGAGTTTTGGATGATTGTCTGGTTTCACCACTACGACTTCCTCTTGGATATAAAAAACTCTTGCCAAGTCCTCCACCATTTGAAAATCTGACTGGCCCATCATTGTGGTTGGCTGAAGCATCTATCATTGAAGATGAACCCTCTGAATCCATACCAGATGAAAGTCAAAGGGTCGATACGGCAGTTGACGTGGTCTTGCCTTCAGAGTGTTCATCTTCGAATGATACCATCACTGAAGAGAAAGAGAACAACACTGTTAAAATTCTTTTCATCAACACAGACTCCGATGAGCTTGGGGGCAGTCCTCCTATTCCTTTATCACAGGAAGGAAGTTCATCAAAGTCATATCCAACCATCTATTCGGTCCCACCACCAAGCAACCTAGTCATTTCCTTCGACTGGAATCTACTAGGCAGACCCCGTTTACCAGCCAGTGTACCATTTAAAATCATTGTAAAAGCTTACAGAATGGTCATGGTTGGTACCATCATTGATGAAGGGGCTTCTATGAGTATCCTTTCCTCAACTACTTGGAAAGCATTTGGTTCGCCATCGCTTTTGCCTCAAATGAGAAATCTGACAGGCTTCGACAAGGGAACTAGTTGACCTTTAGGGATCCTTCCAAATGTGCCCATTACTTTGAGAAGTAAAATGTTCACATGAACGTTATGGTAGTTCAAGGACTTTATATTATAATCTACTCCCTGAATGCGACTATATTTATTGCATGGGAGCCATCGTCTCCTCACTCTTTAGAGTAATGTGTTTTCCTCATGAAGGCAGAATGGTCAAGATCGTAGAACAAATGTCATTCCCTGGTTCACATATCGCAAATAGTCAAATGCCATCCCTAAATGGTCTTTTCACACAAGAAATGTCTCATCGGTCTCCAGTCTGTCCACCTGATGAGCGCGAGCGATTCAGGAAGGTGTGACTGAAACCCAGGGGCATGCACCTTGGTCTGTTTTGGCAGGAAAACCTTAAGTATAGAGTGGATTTCTGCGAGGGATATATGACTAGTCTGGCGAACCCATCCTCACAGGAAAATGGAAACAGGCTGAAATAAGATACCTTCATCAAATTTATGTGAGTGGAATGCGTCTGCGCCATTCACCTTTGTCTATTTCAATAGACATCGCCGAGGAAGCATTTTGTCTGCTATGCAGATAGAACTTTCTTGGTAACCTGGAAATGTTTAGCTATACTTGGGGGCATGCAAACCTTTCCACATGCAAGTGAAGAGTGACTATTTATTTTTTAAATTTTTAGGACCTCTAACCCTTTAAACCTGTAAGGCTAGTCGTTTCCTAACTTGCACAAAGAAAGGATCCGTGGCAAAGCTTGAGAGATATAAGCCACTTCAAAATAGCATCTCAAATGAGACATTCTTATCATACGACTGGCGAGCAATGTTTTTGCAGAGTTCAAGCTCGTAAAAAAACAAACCCTCCACGAACAGTTTTAGCGCATAGTTCAAGCTTGTTAAAAAATAAACATAAGTCATGAGCAAATGTTTCCCCCAGCGTTTAAGCTCATTAAAAAATGAACCGGTAAATAACCATTGTGAATGCCTTATCGCCAGCTTTTGAGCCTTAGTCGTCTTCTCGCCATCACCTCCACTCTGGTTTTAGCCGATCATTCACCCCCATATGATTTTTTACCCCTTCAAGGAACATCTGCGAAGAGTGATTCTGCTAGCCATCCTTGTGACACTGCCATGATTGGAAAATTCCAAATCTTACCTGGAATCAGCTGCTACCCAAAACTATCATTCGTTCCTCAAAAATGAGTCTTCTTTAAGCTCTTTTCACCTGACTCGTAAAATATGAAAATATTTCCAAGTGATTGGCCTCTTAGGCTCGTTAAAGGCATCGGAAGTGCTATCCCTCCTCTAGATTTTAATATTTTTGGACTTGAGGGATTATTACACAAAAGGATCGAGTGCTTGTCTTGTTTGGCTCGTTAAAACTATCGAAAATTCGTCCCTTTTGTATTATTTTACGCTTTTTTGGACTTAAGGGATTATACAACGAAAAAGAATCTTTGGAATCTCCTTTCCATTCCTTTCAGACTCTCTCAAATTGAAAGATATCGATCTATCTTTGTCATTAAACTCGTTAAAACTGAATAGCAACAAACTCATCCAAATGGACGAGAACGAGTTTCACTGTCGCTAGACTCGCTAAAATATAGCGACAGGTTCGCCCGAAGGGTGGATTATAGAACAAGCATATGTTATCCTCCTCAAGCTTGACAAAAGCAAAGAGGTACTGGTCAGAAATTACTGGGGAAAATTGGGAAGAAAAACTTGAAGAAAATTTATTGGTAGCAAGTCGCTCTTGAACATGACACTTTCCTTCCATGTCCATGCCGAGTTGGGTTGTTCCGTTCACTCATCATCACCATTGGTCCATCACACCATCCATATTTAGGGTTAACGCTACCAATCCATCGTCAGTGTCACTGATATGTTCAATAGAAGTCATTCAGACAATTCACCTATGTCTCACCCACTGCAATACATTCATGCTTCATTATTTCATGACTGCCATCCTGAACCCTGTGTCGTCAGTTTGTTTTCACCTCCAAAATCATTTGCTTCATTCTGTGTTGTTGATGTGGGATTCGTTAATTCCCTCCTACGACGGGTCGCTTCTTGTCGACATCAGCTCATTATCCAATAAGTTGACTTAGGAACAACCCTTTCAGTACTTTGAAGCTTGCATGCCTCAATGGCAAGTTTCTCACTTTTGGTGACAAGTTTACATCAATGGCCTTCGACCGAGAGATTTTGCGTGGTGTTCGACGCCAAGTCCTTTTTCACACCACGTAAATTGTACTGTAGTACCATGAGGGTCATTGTCATTATTGGTGATTCCTCTCGCGCCTGTTAACAGCTTTCATCATTGGCTGGTAATCAGGCGATGTCTTTCCATGTTCGACTCCAGAACATTTTTCACATGGATCGACTTGTACTCCGAGTAAAGATTGAACGAGTTTTGAAGACCCCAGATCTAGTTTCATCCATCCGGGCTGCAATATATTCAGGAATATAAAGACATCAAGTGTACATCATTGCTAAATAGATGATCATCCAAATCAAAGGATGATGTGTCCATATCATCAGTCTGTCACTCAAATGATTGTTTGTCCTATGTACATGAAAGTGAATTTATAAAGTTGAGCATGGGAATGCCCGCCTCAGCTAGATCATGAAAAAATGTTGTCAAAATAATGCATTGTATTGTATCTTATTACAGGTCGCCTCCCAGCTCGGAAAACTTCAGATCCTCATAGTAAAGCATTTCACCCAACATCAGAAAGATTAACGACCTCATGCTTTAGGGGGCACTGTTATAGACATTTTTGGGCACTTCAACCCCAATCATAAATGTCCATAAAATGAGGGCTCCTAAGTCCCTAAAATTGTTGCTTCACTGCCTAAAGGAACAAGGTCAACTGATTACATCATCTCCCAGAAGTTCTCCACTGAAGACTGGTCATAAATGGTCAAAACTGGACCATACTGAAAGCTCAATGCAGAGGGTGCGATGCATATCACCTTCCTAGTGTACAAGGTGTGATGCATACCGATTTTCTCCTCCGTAGGGTGCGATGGTTGGGAATGGACAAATGCCAGGGACAAAAATGCGAAGTGGAAGATCATGGAATCTTCCATAAGCTTCCCCTCTGACACTTGCCTTTCTATTTTCGACCAGGGATGAGTAAGAGATCATCATTGTCCAAGTGGAAGAAGGAACTATCAGAGAGAAGACACTAATCAAGATCCCAGAAGATGACTCACCTCTCTGTAATCATCTATATATGGATCCCTCATCACAAAGATCTAGAGGTTGGAATTTTGTATCTTATAGTGAAGTGTTGTTGGTTTTCGGGTGTACATTCATAGTGTTGGGTGATCTAAGCTTTGCTTGAGGTGAAGAAGGGCTTCTTAGCTGGAGGATAATGTTGGGTCAGAGCACATGGTTGTAATCCTCTTGCTACTTTTCATCTTAATAAAGCTATTCTTGTTTCCTTCCATACTCTTGTGTACTTGTTTATATATGCATGTATATGGTTAATACACATCTGATCCTCTATTATTTATAAATTTAGATCCTTGTTTCTTGGATAGTAGTATGTTGCTGTGATTCCATAGGTTCTTTTGAAGCTGGGCAGGCAAAGAAGAAGCAGTGAAGCTCTATCAAGAAGGAGAGGAAATCAAACGCAAGACACAGGTTGGTCCTCTTAGTTCTCTTCTCGTCTATTTTCATAATAGGAAACAACAATAGACTTTGATTTTTTGTTTCTAAGATAGCCACCCATCTTAGTGGGAATAGAAGCATATGAGTGGACACTATTCCTGGATAACAGTACATCATCAATTTCCGAAAGTGATATTATTGAAAAGAACATTTACTTTTATTACTTACATTCATATTCCATGATCAGATAATGCATTTTCTCATCTTATAGCTAACCAAGAATTAGATCAGCACATTAATCATTCATCACATTAAATAAAAAATATCATAAAACCATTTGTATATATGATTGAATCATCACGAAATATTTGTATATAGATAGATATAGTATGTCAAAATATTACAAAATGTGTACAAATGTCCTACAAAATAAGGGATCAAGCCCGCTCATGTTCATATATAAAAAATGATCAGTCATCTAAAAATTCTAAGGCTATGGGCCCTACCCTGGATGAGCATCTCGAAAGAAGACGATGGCATTGTCCACTCATCGGAAGAGTTGCACCCACTCTCCTTGTATTGCAACAACTCATGTCTATATAGCCTTAGGGATATCCTCTACTATTTCCATGGGAACCTGGAAAGTCAAACTTTCCAAGTTCCTCTGAACAACATGAAGAACTCTCTCAGACTCAATTATTTATCTCTCTACGTTTGTCCCACAACACCTATGCCTCAATAGTTCCTTAGGTATCACTAGTCCAATATGAATATCATGATCATTTAATTTTGTAAGATTTTTGTTTCATGAAATTTTTTTTTGAATTTCTTGAGATTATATTAAAAAATCCAAAATTTTTGGATAAGTTACAAATCAAATTTCACTAATATTGGTCCCTGCAGCTCCTACTGGATGTGCTAGCTCCGTGTCCTCTTGGAAGTATACACCTACATATAGGTAATCATCTATGGCCACAACTTGTTTTTCCCACTAGTGGAATAAATCATCACCAAAGGCTGCCTGAGTGACTTCGCCTCTGCCAAGTCACTTCATTAGATCTACCCATCTATCCTCCCTATGATCTCTAGGATTATTGATGGCAGTAGCTAATGTGGGTCGTAGTGTCAAAATCTGCTGAAAACAAATGAGCAAAGGATGCTACCATATCCAAAGTTATTTGTTTTACCCTATCTAAATGATGTTAATTGTTTCTTCATGTTGATTAAGAGCATTATACACCAATCACAGACTATTGGTCTTAGGCATTCTACTGCCAAGAACATGGCAGGTCATGAACCCTGATGTAGTGAGGCTGAAACTACTATCCTGGAATATTGAAAAGGATGATTTTAATTGGAAGGGTCATGATTTCTTTGATTGAAACCTGTGATCTAGCCTTATTAGCATCTGGTGCAGAATATACGACAATATAATCAATAATGTTAAGGCCTCCACAAGCCTTCTCTTTTAGGTCAACCGCTTCTCCACTTTGGGAAAGCCATGTATGAAGTAGATATCTTCTATTTTGATTAAAGGCATATGATATATAATAAATAGCTCTTGATTTGGGTCCTAATAATGAACTAACATCTCCAACAATCAAGTTTGTGTTCTGATGCTGGCCATTATTAAGAATTTGAGCAATCGGTAATTTTTTAATACACCCAATGATTCTTGTTCCTCTAAGACTTAATTATCAACATTAGTATGCTCTCTCTCTCTCTCCCAATGATCAACATCCTACAAAATCAACGGATTTCATCCATTAGAAACTAAGTTTTTCATTTTAATATTCATCCATTAGAAACTAAGTTTTTCATTTTAATATACGGTACGTGACTTTTGTAAATAACAGTCATGTACATAAGTGACTTTTCCTTTGAAAACTGGCGTATAGGGATTTCTATATGCAGTTTTCAAGTTTTTGACCTACGTAGATGCCATGAATCATTTGGAAACAAAGAATAATTCTCTAAAATAAATTTAAAACCATAAAATATTGGATCAAATGGATGAATTTAAGGATAGGAATTACGTGGAGACCTTGTGCGATGAATTTGTTGGTGGATTTGATAGAATATGTCTTTAGCAAGCACGGGGCAAATGAAGCAACTGGTCAATTCCAGCGAGAATCATGTGCTCCTTATGATCAAGCAGAAGAATGAAATGGAACGTGAATCCTTTGCAGTCTGTGACGTGAAGTTGAAAACTGAATTGGTTGATGTGGTCAATCAATATGGAGATATGTTTCAAGAACCAAAGGGATTGCCATCAAGGAGGGATATTCAACATGAGATTCAGCTACAACAAGACTATACACTCTGAAATATCGATATGTATCAATGTCAATTCTAGAAAGTTTAGAAATTAATAAACAAGTCTAGGAATTGTTAGATAAAGGTGTAATTCGTCCCTCTACTTCGCCATGTGGTTCACCAATTGTTTTGGTAGCCAAGAAAGATCGAACCTAGTGCATGTGTGTAGATTATCAAGTTTTAAATAAAATTACCATAAAGAATCGATACCCACTACCTAGAATAGATGATTTGATAGATTAGTTGAAGAATGAAAAATATTTCACTAAATTAGACTTGAGAAGTGGATATCATCAAGCGAAAATAGTTGAGGAGGATATTTGGAAGACTTCTTTTTTGTTGGGAATGGGTCCCCTGGTGGTCAATTTTGGGGTTAAAAACCCATGTTTTGGGCAGAAGGCTGAAGTTTGTATAAATAAATGAAAATTCTTTGCATTTTGTGGTCATGTATCGTGAAGATATCTAAAGTCAAAAAGGGTTTTCCGCCCTTAGTCTAGATAAGTTGTGTCAGTTTTGGAGATATGCCCTTGATGCACAGACCATGGGATTGTATAAAAAGGAAGTCTTAAGAGGATTCTAGGTCAGTAGTAGAGGAGAAAATAAGTTAAGTAGAAGTATTGGGTGAGTCTATAAAGATCTAAGAGTGAGATTCTTAGCGTAGGAAGAGGCTCCATAGCTGAGTGCGCATAGGCCTAGGGTAGAAGTCCGAAGCTAAGTGCGCATAGCCCTAGGGTAGAAGTCCACAGCTGAGTGTGCATAGGCCTAGGGTAGAAGTCTACAACTGAGTGCGCAGAACCCCGTAGCTATGTGCACAAGGAAGATAGAGTCTGTATTGGGAATCTGAATCATCAATAAAGAGAAGTACCCTGAAATTATTGTGTACTCTCCATCTCTGTGTGTTTTATTCTACTTTTTTTATGAATGTTGCGATTATGCTATGTTGAACAATGGGGTTATGAATTAATTCTATATTGATGTGTGAATCTATGTATTTCACTTTGTCATATGAATGCAAATAAGAATATATTTTTACGCAAATATAACTATAATGCATGTTAAAATTAACCAATACTTAAGCTACTTTGGGTAGACACATAAGTAAGACTAATTACAGAGGTGCGTTAGCACCTGATCTATCTATTTAGGGTCCATGGAGGATGATTAGAGACTTTCGCGGAGGCTCCAAGGATGAATAAGAGAATTACGTTGATAAGACCTAAAGGGCTTATCGATCTATGCGAAGGCAGAGCAAAGTTCTAAAAAACTGACATCACAACCATCTCAGGGTGCAGAAACTTGGTTCCTGCATCCCCCCATACTGCTTTGAGTGAGACTTCAGACTGTGCTCCATAAATTGATGCCGAAAGGGCCAATAGTGTAGGGATTTGCTTGACTGCCTAACATTGAACCTGGGTTAGGCCCCATCAAGCCAACAAATGATTCTATTGCTGGGACTGCAATCTACATAACTTGATGTGTGATGTCATATGATTGAAATCCAACTAAGAAAGAGATTGAAGGCTATTTGAATAGAAATATCCACGAATTTGAGGTGCAAGAGAACAAGAATCCGTGATTGACAAAAGAACAATGGCTGGATAGATATCTGTACATAGAAATACACTAAATCATCTTCTAATCCTTCTCGGTTGAGTTATACGAGTGGATCGCGCATTTGGTAGAAGGCCAAGGAAGGTGGAGGCTTAACAATTTGATTGTTTGGACATCAGAATTAGTGTGGATATTAGAAGCCTCTAAAGATAAGATCGCACATGCTATCGACCATTGGCTTGACCGCATCATAGGAGGATTTATGATAGAGTTCACGGTTGATACTTTTGTCAGTTACAACAAAGCAGAGTGTCGCTTCTTTAAAGGACCACAAGGTAAGTATTTGGAGTCACTAGATACTTGGATTATGATGCTCTTGTGTGAAAAGTGGGTCATCTGGTTACCTTGATATTTGGAGCTAAGCAAAGTGGAAGATCTTTTAGGGATAGAGGAAGAAAAGGTCCTGAGTATAGCCCACTGATCAAGCCTCATTTGGGTGACGATAAAGGAGAAATGAAGTCTTCTCCCCTAAGCGTTAGTTAGTTGATAAGACAAGGATTCCTGCAAATATCTACACCACCTCCATCCTCGCCTCCACTGCTCGCCTCATCACCCACACAACTGCTACCTCCACCACTATTCAATATGGTGAACTCCGTAAAGCTACATGTATTCAACAGCATAGGAAATAAAGATCCAGACCACTTTTTACGTCACGAAGGCTATACGGGAAGCTCAAGGTATCATAGATGACCAAATGAAGAAATTCACGTTGGTTAGTGCTTTGTAGGATTACACATTAACGTGGTACATTAAGTACAGTACTGATAACCTGATGTCTGCGTTGGTAGATATCGAGGCTGCACTGAATAGAGAATTTAGTAGAACTAAGTCTCAAGCGTAATGAATTATGGGATTCAACGAGATCCTGATGAATCCTAGGGGGATACCTTGGGATTTGTATCAAATATTGAAGTGTACGATCTATGAAGTGAACATGAACCTAATTGATGGGAAGCTCCATGAATGGTTTGTGGCCTCACCCCTGCCCCACCTAAGAGTTGCGCTATCACAATAGAAGATTGGGACCAAAGCAGAAGCTCTAGAAATTGCAATGAGACTGTATGAGACACCAATGCAGGATGCTAATCTGGGGGTTCAGTAGATTCACGTGCAGTTGTAGAACCTTTGCCTCGAAATGAAAATTTTGAAGAAGGACAAAAAATCTCGGCCAGAGGGGCATGAAGAAGTTTGGTGCCTAAACTGCAAATGTCAAGGGCATGACAAGGATCATTGTCCAGTCTTTACGAAATATGTTGCAGCAGGGGGGCCAATGCCTCTACAGCCGAAAGCTGTGGCAGGGCCAAGTGTAGGGTTCACGTTATGGTGCACTATATGCTAGGTGGTTGAGAAACATGTGATTGACAATTTCCATTTGCTGCAGAAATTCGTCAGAACACCACAACAACTCTTCTGCAATTTCTTTCAATCAGTAGGTCATGACGAGTGCAATTGCCTTAGTTACGAATTAATGATGGACAAGACACCTACATATAGGGTGAAGGAAGAAACATAACCTCCAGACCAAGGTGTTGGGGGAATGCAAGGTGAATATCAGGGGCACAACCAAGGCCGAGGTGGAGGGGGGCCTGGTAGAGACCAAGGATAGTTGATTTGTTGTAATTATGGAGGCCCAGGACACTATGCGAGAGACTATCTGAATCTGACACAACTATCATGCCACTACTATACTTAGTTTGACCATGCAACTGAAGATTTCCCTATATTGCCGACTAAAATTCATGAAAAGGGGGCACAGCCTCTGCAGCCGATGCAGAACCTCCAAATGATGGGAGCTGAGCCTCACAAGAAAGACCCTAAATTAAACATTATGCTATGAAGCGGAACAACGACTAGGTAAGATAAAGGGAAGCAGCCTGCAGAAGGTGAATGGGTCTGCAAAGCACTAGAAAAGAAGACTTGGTTTGATTTGGAGCACGCAAAAGAAACATTCATGGAAGCAAAGAAAAAATTCAATAAGGGCTCTACCTGAGGAAGTCAGGAGAAACCAGTTGAAGCAATGGACCCATCCATGATTACCACATTCTTAGAGACTTGCATAAAAATACTCCGCGATAGTAAGGCTATGAAAGGCCTATAGGAACTGATCAATCGATGCACTGGCAAGGATGGCAATATTGGCGATCTACGCATAGTTAGAAATCTTGGCAAGCATAAGACAAGGACTGGATGTGAGAAGAGACTCACCACATAGATAGGGAATACAAAATGGACCAACTTATCTTGGATCTAGGGTCTGACGCACATGTTTTTCAAAAGGAAACATGGGAAAGAATGGGGAGAACTACGCTCGAGTGGTCTCTAATCCAGTTAGGGATGGTGAATCAACATAAAATTATCTAGATGGGGAGGCTGTAAGGGGTGATAGTTGACATCAAAGGCACAAGCGCACTGGCAGATTTTGAGGTGTTAGAGATTTTGGATGATAACAATCCCTACCCTGCACTCCTTGGGATCGATTGGGCCACTGACATGAATGGGGTAATCAACCTGAAGAAGCAAAAGATGATATTTGAAAAGAAATCACTCCGCATAGTGGTGCCAGTGGATACTTTAGAAGGACCGTGCTATACAGAACCGATCCACGATTATGAAAGTGATGATGATTTGGACCAGATTTACAAGATAACGACGCGTAAAAAGGATTGGGTAAACCCAACACCAGACAGACGTATTGCATGGGATCACGAGAGCTCCTCCACATTAGGTTCAGATGAAGAACTAGAGTGTTGGTAGAACTGACTACATGAAGTATCTATGGTATGATGTAATATGATGACCAAGTCATTGCACTACGTTTCATTAGAAGTAAGGAATTTGCCTCACTATGATGCGCTAACTGATGTTGATCGTTTTTTGGATGCATTTGAGAGAGAAGTCCTAGAAAAACATCGCTTCTAGGCCTTGAATTGGGCACTGCACACTACACGCATAAGATTGTGGGGTACACACAAGGATAATTTTGGTGATTGGCACGACTATAGGAGGATGATGAGAATAAGCTTTGGATAACTAAAAGTATGAATGACAGACAAGTATGATGGAAGGGATGATCTGCATGATCACCTGGCCAAATGGACTAAGGCTTATGGAGCGGAGCCCCAACCTGAACGGGTACATTTGTTTTTTCATTGATCCAGATTTAAACAGGAACGCAACAAAATACAGAGATAACCATATACACAAATATGCATCAGAAATAATACTTCATTTCATTAATGGAAAATACTGAAATATGCTTACAACCAGAAATGGAAATAAACCAGCTAGGGCTATGGTAGCTTATCTCTGAGAAGAGATGTGTGGCTACATGCCTCTGAACTGTGTTACAATGAGGCTCGAAGGCCTATTTATTGTTGAGAAACAATTGAAAAACCCTTCACACTCCAAAACCTAACCCTAGAAGATGAAACGCCAAATTGTGGGCCCCGTTTTTGGGTAAGTTGGTACATCAACTTCCTAGGGTTGTGAATTGGTCGTCTTATCTCTGTTTGACGTGCATGATAGCCCGTTGGAAAGATCTCTCTGAGGACTACGACGAAAAAGACAATTTTTAGATGAAAAAATTGTTGGCGGTAGATTTCCCAAAAAACGTCGTTTAGGGCCTCAAAACGGCTCCGGAAGTTTAGGACCCGAAAAAACTGCTAAAAATAGTAAATTGTGCTACAATTACGGAAACTGAAAGAGACTGTTGTGGGGGTCCAAATGGGATAGGTGGGTGGCCACCAACATCCACCTGGATCATCAAAATCATACAAAGATACTATCATTCAAGCTTAAAGATTATGACCCATGAATAGAACTTATCCTCCTTTTGCGCTAATGTTCCTTCTTCATTTAGATCCAGATCTACACCATTACCAATATACCAGCTCTAGCACCTTTTTAGATGTTCAATGATAATTCAGATGATCATTTGCCACATGATCTCCTTCCTCTTTTATAGTCTTAGGCCCTTCTCAATACATGGTCCAAAACCGCATAACATTTCAATACCATGAACCCAAAACTAGGGATCAACACATCTGCCGAGACGCCTTGGTCCGAAACATAGGTTCAAATTCCAAGGACTAACTACCATGGACCAAAAATATGATCCCTAACATATACGCGCTTTTGTAATGTATAACCCGCATGTATATGCTCCTTTGTCTAGATGATCCTGCGTATATGTCTTTTTCTTCTTTCTGAGTGCCTGAACTGAGATCTGTTACCAAAGAGAGTTGCCATCAAGGACAACACCTATTACATAGCTCCAAACCTGTGCCATAATGCCAACATAAATAATCTCAAAGAGTAGCGTCATTCCTTTGATTATTGCAGTTTCAGAATTATGGCGCTGATTTTGAAAAATAGATTGATAATGACAAAGCCATATCAACCAACACATATACTTAGGAATTTCCATCCAACAATGTCTTAAGAAGGAGTTTGGGGAACAAGGAGATTTATGTTTCGAATGAATAAACATATCGCTTCAGTCATATTCCATTTTGGGTGCGGAAGCCAAAGGCGCTAAGGAATATTTCTAGGCACCCACAGTAAAGGAACAATGGCAAAATAAAGGCTTGATTGTTTCCTCCATGTTACCACATAGCACACAACGAGAGGGACTGCAAATTTTCCTCTTCTTTAAATTCTCTTCAATAAGGATTTTCTCGTGGACCAATTCTAGGCAAAACATGTTAATCTTAGGTATTCTATTGTTGGATACTAAGTTTCTCCTAAAGAATCATCTTAATTCTATGTCCATTAATTTAGTAACCTCGGATTCGTCTTTTTGTTACAAGGTTGTTGGCACCGTTTATGCAGGGACCGTGATTTAAATTACCGGGGCATATGTAAGACTAATGTAAAGAAAGTTATATGAAGGAATACTTTCAGAAAATACTATGTCTTATAAATCTATATATAGGAATAAATCGCTATGTAGAAATCATAGAACTGTTTAGCTATTTCTTCAAAAAAATATATTAAATTCTACCAAACCAACAATCTTGATTACAATGTGAAATTTCAGAATAATGTATAATGATCTTCAAAGGAAATTCACTCTTAATCACTAATTACTATAAATTTCACTTGTAAATGCTAACAGTAAAGCATGGTAATGGAAATTCACTATGTTACAAATTAAATCTGAAAATGCACACAACTGATTAATACAATATGAGAACTCATCCAACAGAATAGTAAATCTAAGAATTCATGCAATTGAATCATAAGTCTAAAGATTCACACAATTGAATAGTAAATCTAAGAATTCACACAAGGAACAACAAGTCATTCAAGTGAAAAATAATAAAATGTAATAATACAAGGAAGACAACAATCATTCCAATGACTAGGCCCACAGTTTCCGGAAGTAACTATCTTAGAGAAAATTCAATATACTAGATTAAATTTGAACCATATGAACTTTCATTGATATCAAAATGAATTACAAAAGGTCTATAAAACTTTAAGGCAGTTATGCTATTCAATCACCTTTTATAGTTGGTGAGAATAATAAAAAGCATCTCTGGTTTACTGAAGTTTAATTGCATTTATATATTACAATGTATTTTTAAACTATAAAACTTAAGAGACAACATATTGTATCCTCTCCTTGACTGTCCTGTGCACATAGGTCTGAATCCTTAATCAACATGGCACGATTAGTCCAACAGTTCTTCCATAACTCGGTTCCTCTTCATCGATTCGAGGGAACAAAAATCGTCCATCAAATATCTCTTGTACATAAATTAACCCAAATTGTGAATTTATGATACCTTAAGTATTCAAACTAACTCATTAACAAGGTAGAATACTAAGATGTTATTAACTATTTTCTAGAGCTTCTATCTCTCAAATTATTATAAATTAAACTTAAAGAAATTGAAAAACGAATCATTAACTAAAGAAGCAAAGGGAAGAATCATACCAATTCCATGACCCAACATCACTTCCCAACTTCCATTTTTTCATGTGCTCATGCAAAGAGATGATTAACTTGTAGGAGTGTTAAAGAGTAGGTTGGGTAGGGTTGTTCACTATAGTACTGAAACCCATTTCTCTTTTGGATTTCCCTAAAGGCTCTAGTCTTATCTTCCTTGGAGAGTTCATATTCCTGTTTGTAGTCATTTGGAGGGTACCAGATGATGGAGCATTTGTACCTAAATCCAATCCATTTAGGTCGTTCGGCCAAGACCAAATGAGAATAATCTCGCATTCTACTTGTCGTCATTTCAAAATTTATGTAGTTAAACAGTTCCCTGTTTTTTATCTCGTTGGTGGACATATTCCACCTCTATTGAGCGGCATAGAGGGCTTCTACTTTTATTTCCTCAAAATATTTCAATCCAACCTAGAGAACATGATTATGAACAGGTGCAAGAATAGTGAAAACACCATATTATTCCATAAACTTTTTATGCTTGATGAGTGTGCGCAAAGGGATTTTTGGTTCACCCCTGACCCAGAGGTCAAGACCATTCTCCCTTCTTTTGAATGTGTCATGATATTTTTACCATATAATTTGATTCATGTCAAAAGAGATAAAGGTCAGGAATTGCACATTGCCAATAAAGGGCCTATGGTTTTCATCGCTCTGGTCCTCTAAGCAAAAATTATGCATGTATAGTTCGCATAAAAATTATTTTACATGATCATATTTTTGTTGAAAAGATTTAATAAAATCAAAGACAATATTAAATTCGGAGGTTTTTCCAGACTGAACAACTTAAACTTTAAGCATTCGATATCGCTCAAATAAGAACAAAGAATAATTCTTGGCTGGAGACCTACAAGAAAAAGCATAAGAGTAAATGGAGCAAACCTCACTGGTTTGTTCCAAGGATTTCTCTAGTTTTCCATACACCGTTTTTCTATTTTTCTTTGTTTCCATGAGTTTAGCATAGGTCTCATCCTCAATGATGGACAATGCTTTAAAATTTTGAAATAAATCATGGTTCTCCTTTCAGGGAACCACTTCTCCTCGGTATCATCTCAGGGTATGCTATTGTTCCTCCAATATTTTTTTCAAAACCTAGTTGATGGCATCCATAATCAATGGGGTGTATTGAGGTATAGTTTCTATCTGAGTGGTCCTATTAATGGAAACTAATGATTTTTTTTTACTAGCTCCTTCAATTGTCATCACATCAGAACCCAAATAATTATGTGTTTCTATAGTAACTATGAGAGTCTCCTCTGTTTAGGTTTCTATAGTAACAGTGAGGGTCACCTCTGTCTGGGTTTATGTAGAGGCAAGAAAATTCTCAGTTTGGACTTTAGCCATCTGACTTTGTTGTTCCTTTTCCAGCTTCTAAGCTACTTCACTTTCCTTTGTAGTTTTTGATTTTCTTTCCTCAACATCCTTATCTCATGGTTGGTTCTCCTTCCTGTACTTCCAACAAGTTTTTTAATTTGCACAATTGAAGTGGAAGGGATGACAACAATAGTTTCATGCTCCTCAATTGTAGATTTTTTGACTATAGAAATAATCAAATAGTTTATAGGGGCCCTTATCAGACTGAAGCATGTTAATAAGGCTGTCACTTGTCTTTTGTTGCTCAAGAGATGGAAGAAATGTTTCTTCATAAGGAGAGTTAGGTTCCATAACAATTGCAGTGGATTACATGGATTGTTCTTGGGAAGAAGGGTTCCTAGGATCCTCTAAGGATTGCAACTCAACAGTAGCATTTGAATTAGAAGGGGAAACCAAACAATGAGGCATTCGAGTTCATTCGGGTAGAAATTCTGAGAAACTGACATCTTCATCAAGATTGAAAAAGATTCCCATGTATTCCAGTACTTGGTTTATTTCCTCCTCATGAATTTGAGGTGAATTGTCTTGATGTGTGCCATGAACATCAAGATACTTCTGGGATAGATTTTCCTCTAGTGGATGTTCACTGGAATCTGTGGGATTTCTTGTTTTAATTAAACTAGCCAACCTTCTATATTTGGCAGTTCAGGAGACTAGAAGAGATGTTATTCTCTTCTTAGCCATGGTCAGCGTTTGTGAGACTCATTTCTAGGCTTGTTCTTGCATGACCCTCTCAGCTTGCGGTTGCTCAAATTATATAATGAGTGTTTAAGTTTGGGATGGAGGCTCATTATTTCCTACAAAATCATTCCAGATCAACTCGGCTTGGTTTAGTTCTTTGATGACTATCAACTTTATTAGGAAATGATGACTCACAACAAAATTCTGGTCTTTAGCTTTTCCAACTCTAACAATAATCTCGTGTAGGGGAGAATTTAAAAAGAAGGGTAAATTTATAGCTACGTTTGAATTTAATACTGCTAACAGCTTTAGATGTCATGCTCCCACTACATCGTATCAACCATCACACGTAATGTATCTATGTACTACCTTTGCTGACTCTTTCCATGGTTTCGGAAAGGAAGAATGATGATAACCTTTGCCTTTTCGAACCAACACTTCACCAAGATCTATGAACCACTTCTCACCTTCCATGGGGAGACTCCTAGCTTTTGCTAAGACTTCTTCGTTGACTGGTATCTGCCTGCTTTTCACTGTTTTTACTCCATCATTCATGTTTTGTATAAATTCCAAGGCGACTGAATTGTCAAATCCTTGTAACCGAGAGAAATACTCAATCCAACCTACTTGTTCTAGATTTCTTTGTGTTTTTTCAAAGATTTGTAGTTGAGCTTATTCACTCTAGATCAATCGACTAGCCATAATTTTCATTTCTCAAAACAAATATCCTAAAGTTGTGTAAAGATTTTTAGCCAGTTGTTATCACTCCTCCATATCTCCAAGGCTGAGAAAGAGTCCAACCAAGGTAACCATAGACCAATATTTTGACTTGGTAGCTAGCCCTACCAAGCCGAAGAGGGCTCTCTCCAATGGATCACAACCAAGAGGGTTGGATGGTTTAGGGTTTTAGGCTAGATATAGTAGCTCAGGGGGTTGTTTGATTTGATTTGATTGGGGTAGTCACTGAATGAGTTAATTAGGTCAGAAAGTGAATTAGGTTAGGGCAAAAGAGAATAAAAATTATGGACATCTGATGGGGGAAGGTAGGAAAGTTACTTTAATACTTTGTAGTATAGTGATGAAATGTTTTATACTAGTGAGGTGCTAAAAAGAACATGAAAATCATGAATTCTTTTTAAATTGAAGAAATAAAACAAATTATGATGATTTTTCCAAAACAGACCATACAAGATGTATTCTGCTTATCACACCTTGAAAATCAAACATATTTAGAGGTAAATGGATCACGAAAGGTACAAAACATTCATAAATATGTAAATGAAGAGGAAACAATATCAAAATACCATGCCACGTGAATCCCACCAAAATAGCTACAACTCATCCAATATATTTCATGCCAAAGTCTGAAACACTAATACAATATCCAATTCAGTCCAACCTGTAGAATGACTGAGAAAATACATAATATAGGCCTCAATCCAACTCATCCTAGCCTCAGGGTTTGAATCCATGAGAGGAGGAGCAGTTACAACAAAAACTGAACTGATAGCTAGAGTGTAGGGTGGTCAAAGTGACTCATCCCTAACTTAAGTAAACTGATTCATTACAAGTCATGGAGGCCATTTACCTAATGTAATTACCGTAGGTAACAGTAAAAACATAATAATTACATCAATCATATCAATTACATCAGAACAATATTGATTTCCCATAGGTAAAAATCAAATTTGGAGAAGAATAGTGAAAAATTAGGCCAACTGTCAAACGCATAACACTAGTGTCAAACACGTATCGCCATCTCTAGACCCACTTTTTTCTACATTCACAGTGTCCAAATTAAGACAAGGATAGATAATTGGAAATTTTATCCTATATAGTTTCCAAAAATTCCTTTTGTTTGTAAACTGGGCTTGATTTGACCCTCCAAAACTCCATTATTTCATGACTAGTCAAAAAGTGCAGAATGAGCGTGCAAAAATGAAGTGTGATCTTGTAGGAAACGTTTGGAGGTCTTCCTCAATTCCACATTCAGCTCATGATAGCTCATTGGAAATCTATTTCTATTACGTTATCATTTTACTCATCAAGAAAGTCATTCAAACAATCAAGCTAGGAGAAAAATTGATTTTGCTAAGGTCACTCCAGAAGTGTAGCAACTCTCTTGTAGCAACTGTATTTTTGACATTTATCAAAAACCATATTACCTGTGTAAAAATTGAAGGAGGTTGTTCATCCTTGGACTAGAATGGAAAAAAACCTCTCTCACTATTGTAAAATTCATCTCTATTTGGTTCGAAACATACTTTGAAGCAAAACTGGCCCAATGTGTGGCAAATCATTTGTCCCTTGGAATGACTTCTTGAAAAATGATGGAGACATGATGTTTAAGTGCTGGAATGGCCTCATAATTTCTTAAATGACCTCCCTTAGGCCTCCTCTACTCAGATGTCTCTAATTCCATAACCAACCCTAGCTCAGTGGGAGAGGAAATTAGGGTTTAGTGTAGGAAAAACAACGGATTTAGGAAATTTATAGGAATGAAGGGAAATAAAGGGGATAGGGGGCTTCAAAATTCTTAATAAAATTTTGGGAGGTAGGGAGGGATGTTAGGAAGTAGGGGAAATTGGAATTTCAAGGATTGAGTGAGGGGAAGGGGCCCAAAAGGGAAAAACATAGGCCTAGTTTAGAAAAGTGTCAAAAGCGTAGAAATATACTAGGGTTTGTAGAAAAAGGATGGTTTTGAGGGATAGGAGTGATGGTAAGTGTTTAGGAAGGTGTATTAAGGATGGAGGAAGGCATAAGAGCATCAGGATATAAGTTTTTTTATGATTTAACCATGGAGGTCATGAAACCAAGAAAAATCCCCTCAAAACCCTAGGAGAGGGAAATGAGAGGAATGGACATGGGAAAAGGTCAAGGGAGGTAGATGGAGTGTAGGTGAGTGAGGTTTTTTTACTAGGGCTACCATTAGTGAGTACATTTTTGAACAAGGACCTAGGTGGAATGAAAAAAAAAATCGAGAAAGACCCTAATATGAATATGAAAAGAGGAGTTTTGATCAGTGATGGCAGTATGCAAACACTGACTCTAACACCAACAATTGCAGAAAAATAGAAAAATATGCAAATGGAGTTACTGCAATGATTAGGCATTCTTGTTAAATGTGCAAGTATCGTATCATGTGTGTGATTTTTCTCTCCCCCCAATAAAAATAAATTTCCACCGTGACCTTTAGTGATATGGTAAATCGTCGACATATTAATACATTAATTACCATAATGGGAAATGGTCAAATTAGGTGAGGTCACTCAGTGTAGTGATGAGGTATATTAAATTCTGAGATATGTTGACGCATGAATATCTATGAGGAGTTTGAAGCGTGAAAAATATTTAAATCATGGGTAAAAGTGATGTGCACCATAGGATTGCCCTTTAAAGAGAAAATAAGATAGATTTATAAAAATAAGTATGCATTCTCAAAATCTAAGGATAGAGAATTTTTCACATAGACTTGAAGTACCACCTTAGTGTTGTAAAAAAATTTCATAATACTTTTGTGAATCCTCCTTTATTTATTAGAAACGGAATTCAAAATCACAAAGTATTGTTATGGCGATTCCAATTATACTTCAATACCATAGGCAAAGCCTCTGCTGCTAATAGGTGTCCATAGCCTCGACAGGGTTTCCTTTTAACCCCTTGATATGCGAGTATCCCATTCTACTAAAAATTCATGACTTAAAAAATTTCTCCAATGACCATTGTTCTGGCGTGGTAACCAGATGCTAACAATGGCCTTCACCAAATCTTAAAAAAGTGAACAAGTGAGATTGCGATGAGACCTCTTGTCCTTTGATTAAAATGTCAAAGGCCATTACCCTAGCTTGGTGACCATAATAGTAATGTCACTTTGTTAAGTCCTATGATGATGGTAGGCTGGCTCGTGATGAGACCTCCTCTTCTTGTGAGAAAAAACTTTTCTTAGTTCCTTATATTTATACGTTTTATTCTTTTTTCATAATGAAAGATCAATGAATGGTGTGGCTCATCATCTCCTTAAGATTTAGGGAGGACGTAGAAAACATTGTAACAAATTGCCATTTTAAGTTGTCATTTTCTTCCCACAAATTTATGTTTGAAGGAGATCAACAGTCTATATGGAGAAGAGAAAAAACTACCTTGGTGGCAATCAAGGTAATCTATCATGAACACTTTACGTTACCTACAATATCAGGATTACTAAATTTTTTATTTCGATAGGGTTTTCCAAATCAAATAAAATATTCTTCATAAGGTACTGATTGGAACAACATAATATTTGTAACCATGATAAAATAAAAATAATTCTTCTAAATCATAAAAAGAATCAAGCAGTTATAAGGAAACAATAGCTGTAAATAAAGGAACAACAGTCGTTTCCAAAGGAAACAACATCTACTATATAAGGTAACAATGATTGTGACAAAAGGAAATAACAATTGTGATAAAAGGAGCAGCGGTCATTATAAAAGGAAATAGTGGTTTTAGAACAACAATTCATGTTGCAAGGGAAAACAAGGTTGTAATAGAGGGAACAACGACTGTGAGCTAGCCAAGGGAACAATAGTTGTGACCAAAGGAACAAAAAATGTGATAAAGGGAATGGTAATTGTTACCAAAGGAACAACAGTGTCGAAACAACAAGATGTGCTACAGGGGAACAACCGCTGTAATAGATGGGAACAAAAACTGTGACCAATGGAACAACAGTGACAGAACAACAAGCTGTCTTGAAGAGAATGACAGTTGTGACCACAGGAACAACGACTGTGATAGAACAACAAGTTGTGCTACAATCAATAATCCCTTTTCCCTTAGTTTATTATTGTTGAAGGAAAAGAACGAAGCAAATTTCACACAAAAATATATAAATTATGTACAAAATGAAAATATTTTTCGAAAATTCAAGGAGATGTAGCTGTTGGGTTACTTCCCTAGTCAACTACTATCTAGAAATTAGAATCATTACTTATCCCATGGTAAAAAGACTATCTTGTGAGAGGTTGACAATATGTACGTAATCGATGTCTATTTGAAATAAAAGAGGTATTAGATCCATCAATAATGGTTAAGGTTACTGTACCATTATCGTAAACTTCATTGATTTTGAAAGGTCCTAGCCATCTCGTCTAAATTTTTCCAGAAAATATTGAAATTTTGAGTAGTACAGTAGCACCTAGTCACCTTTCTGAAATGTATTCTTTTTAATGAGATGATCATGCCACTTGGCCCTTTACTGTTGAAAAATTGTTGTGCATGACAAAGCCAATAGATGAGCCTCGTCCAACTCATTAATTTGTTGCAAGTGTTGTTTATGTGCTTCTGTGAAGTCTAGTCTGGATTATTTTATGATTTTGAGAGTCTTTATATCAAACTCAATAGGAAATATAGGTCCCTTACCAAAAACAAGGTGGTATCGTGAATGGATATTACTATTATGCCATGTTGTCAGATAAGCCCATAAGGCTCCTGGAAGTTTAGTTGCCCAATTTCAATGATTAACAGATACCGTTTTAGTCAAGATTTCCTCTGGGACTTTATTATTACTTTCCACTTGTCCGTTTGTGTGGGGGTGGTAATGAGAAGTAATTATGTGCTTAATATGATAATTCTGCAAGGTGGCCGAAATCTTACGTGCAATAAATTGTGAGCCCCCATCTGTTATTACTTCTCTTGACAATTTGTATCATACGAAAAGTTCAGATAAGAAGCTAATAACTACTTCTTATGTGGATTTTGGAAGGGCTAATGCTTCCACCCACTTAGTCATGTAATCTGTACAAGCTAGGATGTACGCCTTTTGATTCAATGGTGGATTAAAAGGACCCATGAAGTCTAATGCCCATCTTTCAAAGGGTTCTATTATCAATTGTGGCTGCAGAGTCATTTCGTCAGCGTGAACATGATGACCCATTATTTGGAAGCTATCATAGCTCTAGACATACTTTTTGGCATCTTTAAATAGTGTGGCCCAATAATAGCCCATCTGGAGTACTTTGTGTCCAGTCCTATGATCGGAAAAATTCCCACCATAGGATTCTTCATGACAAGCCTTTAGAATATCATAAATATCATCCTCCTTGATGCATCTATGAATTTAAAAATCAGAACCCGTGTGGAAGAGATATCTGTCTATCCAAGAAAATCATTTGTTGCGTTGAACAATCAATTTTCTCTCCTGGGCTGACAAATGTGCTTGCAGTTTCCATACTATGAGGTAGATCACCACATCAGTGTACCAAGGCATCTTTATTGTCGCAAAAACAAGTGTGCATCTAGGAATTAATCATCCACTGGTGACAAACCAATTATTTTAGGTATGCTAGATAAGAAATCTGCAATGATATTTTCTTTTCCTAGGCAATCTTTGATAGTAATATCAAACTCCTGTAATAACAACCACCATCAAGTCACTTGGCCATTAGTAATATGTTTTTTACATAAATATCTAATAGCATAATGATCAATGTACATAAAAACTGGATATCATGTTATGTGATGATGAATTTATTAATAGCATATACAACAACTAAAAATTCTTTCTGTCACTATATAATTTAATTCGGTCGGTGTAAGATTTTTCCTAAGAACAAATGAAATTACGTTGGAATGTAGAATGTACACTCTGAAGTCTTTCGGTGCCTTTACTAAAGAAAATGATTTTTTTCCATGATATTGTACTTTAAGGAGGCATCTGTTAAAGCTTTGCTAAAGAATGATATAGGTTGTTCATGTCCCTCCTTGTTTTTCTACAACAAAACTGTTGCAATTGTGTGTTCTGATGCAAAAGAGAAAATCATGAAATCTTTAGTAAAATAATGGCTAATTAAATACGAGCACATGTCAAAGCTACCTTTACTTTGCTAAAATATTTTTTAGCCTCACTATTCCATTTTATCTTAGTATTTTTCTTCAGCGTGTTGGTGTTTTCTCTCAATATCTTTGCCAAGTTTGGAATAAATATTCTCAAGAAATTTATCTTGCCAATGAAAGACTGAATTTCTTTTTTGTTCTTGGGAGGGTCAACCTTAATTATGGCTTCAACTCTGGTGGGGTCTATTCTGGTACCATCTTTTGAAATAATGTGCCAAGTAGCTTTCCTTCTTCTAAACCAAAAAGATATTTTTTGGGGTTCATTGAAATACCATATTTCCTGCATTTTTCAAAAACCTTCCTTAAGTGAAGCAGGTGATATTCATATGTTTTGGAAAATACAGTAATGTCATCCAGGTAAATTACAATGAACCTATCCTTCTCATCAAAAGCCTATTTATATCTGTGAAGAATCTAGATTAGTTTTTCTTGTTGTTGGTCATCTAGATTAGCATTAATATTGAGGGTCCTACCAGGTTCAATTTCAATTGGGATGTGATTAAGGAAAACAATCGTGGGTATATGATCATTATTTGTAATTTCTAATGAATCCTCCTTGGCTTCATTACCATATATAGCTTTCAGCATTTGACACATTGGATTCCCTACGGTAGATGGTTTTTTAATGAAGCCATTAATTATGTCATCTTTTGTCTGATTTTTAAATTCAAGGGTGTCATCTAATGTGAGAGGAGAGTTCATATTTTCCTCATGATATATATGTGGGCATGGATGATAATTTTCAATAGGTGGGCTAGGTTTAGCAGGCAAATATAAGATAAGTTTTTTGATGGCATTTCCTTTGGTAATTATCATGTTGCATGTCTAACATCCTATATATGTGTCTGTTATTGCCAATCATGGCCTTCCTAATATCAGAGGGTTCACATCAGTCTGTTCCTTGGGATAATAACCAAAACGTCTACCAGGTATTCACAGGAGTCCATAGAGATAATAATGTCTTCAAGATTACCTTATGGCGTAACTACTAATAAATCATCTAACTCTAATAAGGTGGAATTTGGTTTCAGAGCTGTGATACCCAAAATACTACAGGTTTCGTGAGTTAAAACATTTATAGTTGCTCCTAAGTCCACCAAGGTATTTGGAAAGTTGTGACCCTCAATTTGGATAGTTACTACTAGATTTTCAGGGTCATCATACTTGGCAGGTATCTATTTTCCTAAAATGAGGCCAGATAATGTCCCTACAATGTGGATTGTTGGTGGGTCTTTAGGTTTCCTCCCAGGATTTTTACCACACAACCCTTTAATTGTTTTAGCATAAATTGGAACATCTTGTATAGCTTAGAGGAGAAATTATTTTATACATAGATTCTTTAATTCCCCTACAAGATCAAAATTGGAATGAATGGTTGGTTTAATTACTGTGAGTCTTTCAATGAATGGGGGAGATGTAACTGTAATTTTATCAGAACCCTATTGCTTGGTCGCTCCATCAGATGGTGTTATTTCAGAAATGATTACTTTTGGAGGAACATGTTTTGCTACAAGTTGCTCCTCAATATGAATTTCATTATCTTCCTGTTCTTGATCAGATTTGTCACCTTTAGGTAAGATAACTCATCCATATCTCAGTCGTATTTCATTACATTCAAGGGGATTTATTTCATAATTTGAAATTTCAACAATTTTTAAATATTGAACAGGTCTATTGTTCAAATTAGGATTTAGTTGAGTGGGAAATTGTGTATGTATCGTGGGTTGGTGGTTCAAGGGTAATTGAAATGGAGCTTGCAATGATGGTTGAGCCTAGGGAGGAGTGCCAAAAGGCAGATTAATTGGTCCTACAGGGCGCTGCTAGTTTTGAGGTCACATTGAGTTTTGTACAGATGAATTGGTGCATTATGAAGGATAAGGGTTATTGGTTCAATTTTTACATGAAGGAGTAGAATATTATTGAGTTGGCCATACAGGCCTGATAAATGGTTGATTTGTCCAAGGTGGTGAGTTATAAGGCTAGGATTTCCAAGTGGAATTAAAATATGGTTGTCCCTCCCATGTAGACCCAAGAACTTGTTGTTGAACATACTGGCGAAAATAAAACAGAGATGAATCATGCATCATACCTAAAGGAAGACCTTCCATTGTCATTGATGTGTCATAAGATATGTTGGTTTTGGTTCTTCCTCAACTTCTTTGAAAATGACTTTTAATCTTGGGAGTGATGGACATCGATCCATCGAATGATTTTTAGTGTAGATAGTGCATGTTTCAATCGTATTCAGTGGACATTCCCTTTGGTTGTGTTTCTTTCGACAACGAGGACAAAATATGGCTAGAGCTCGTTTTCCCTCTGCTTGTTTCTGTTTGGCCTATAAGAAATCAAGCTGTGTATTTAATGTGCCCAAAATATCAGTTTTAAAATCTTCTAAAGGATTACCAGTTTCTGCTTGAGTTATGCCTCCACCTTGGGTTTTGTTGGTTCTAGTAAGAGAATCTTGAATTCTAGATCTGGTCCATGTACTTTCTTCTGAGCACATGATACACAGTTAGACAATATCATCATATTCCTCTTGGGAAACATCAGCTTGCCCCATAGAATTAAGTTTTTCTATCCATTTTCCTTTCATTCCTTTAATAAAAGAAGTCTTCAGTACTTCCTTTGGTAGAGTGCTTTAATGTGATCTCTGCAGGTTGTACTAGAATCTTTCAACATATTCCTATAAGGTTTCGCCATCCTTCGCCATCATTTTAAATATTTCATCTTTTAAGTCTCTAGATTGGAAATAATCTTGATATTTGGGAAGAAAATCATTTTTCATTCCATCCTAGGAATCTATAGTACCGCCTCCTAATCCCATAAACCATCATAAAGTTGCTCAATTCAAAGTAGAAGGAAACAATTTCAACTTATGTGGATTAGTACTGTCATCATACACTCTACATAGAACATCAAACTCAAACAAGAATGCATCGGGATTTTATGATGTCATTCCAAGAAAAGTTGGGATATTTTGTAATGGGATGCCTTTCATCGGAGCATTAGCCAATGGATCGACTATAGGATATGTCAGGCCAAGAGATAACACCTCAAATCAACTATGTTTATTCATTTAGATTTTTCATGGTTATATACATGAGGAAGAGACTCTTGGATTTCACCTCCCGATGACTCTTCCTTTTCCATTATTTATTATTTACATTAGTTACAAAGGTTCACCCAATCCCCATGATTAGGTGTCAACATCCCCCCCCTTAATATGAAGGGATGTTGGTGAGTCCAAACATCATTTTGAATCCTGCAAGGTTTTCTCTTCCAAGCACTTTGGTGAAGATGTCTACAATTTTCTCATTAGTGGAACAATGATGTATATGGATTGTCTTGGCCTCA
>APFE031107403.1:51546-63321 GCA_000404065.3 Pinus taeda
GTTTCAGAAGAAGATTCCACATATTGATCTAGTATAGGAATCCCCCCTTCAATATCTGGAATCTAATTATCAAATTCTTGAAATTATTTTTCATTTCTGAATCTATCCAAGAGATCAAGTTTCCACTCAACAACATTCTCAACTTTGGAAGATTCAATAAAGATTACATATCTAGATATAACAAACTTTTTATTAACTTCATCATAGTGGAAGTATTCTTTGGAGGTGTTTGAATACCCCAAGAGGATACACTTATGACGCCTTACACCAAATTTGTTTCTATGTACCTTTGGTATCAAGGCATAACAAGTGGAACCAAAGACCGTGAGATTCTTTATTGAACGAATGTGGCCATACCACATTTCATAAGGAATCTTGTTTCTAATAGCATTAGATGGACATCTATTTTTTACATATACAACACATAGAACTTCATCAACCCAAAGAATCAATTTTACATTCTTGAAAAACATCATGGAATGTACCATGATTAAGATTGTCCTATTCATTCTTTCAGATACTTTGTTATGTTGGGGATTATAAGGTAGAGTTGTTTGATGTTTGATCCCATGCTGGCAAAGATAGTTTTAAAATTCATTTGAAGTGTATTATTTTCCATTATCAGTGCGAATAGAGCCAATATGAGATTGTGCATCATTTTCAATACATGTATGAAAGTTCTTGAATGTTTTAAAAGCATTAGATTTGTTATTCAATAAATAAACCCAACACATTCAAGTGTAGTCATCAATAAATGTCATCATATATTTATTTCCATTTGCAGAAGCAACAAGCATTGGATCACTAAATCTGAATGAATGAGTTCAAGTTTTCTATGGGCTCTAGAATGTGAATAATGAAAATATTGTTTGCTATGCTTTCCTAAAATGCAAGCATCACATTGCTTAAGTTTCCTAGGGATTGTAGCAAAACTAGTAACACAATTTTTCTTCAACAAGAGAAGGTTGTCATAGTTCAAGTGTCCAAATCTAGCATGCCATAATAGACTTGATGGAAATGTACCTTCATCATAATGAGAATTGTATGAGAAATTTTGTGCATGAGCAGAGGTACCTTACATCTTGAGAATCCTTTCTTCTTCTATCCCCGTCATGAAAAGTGAGTGATCTAATGCCTTTCTCACCTCAACCTTTCCATCAAACATATGAATGGAGTGTCATTGTTGACAGATGTGGACCAAGGACAACAAGTTTCTCCTCAGCTGTGGGAGATATAAAACATCATGCAAAGAAAGTTTAGAAGACCAAGCAATTTAAGCTTGATTTTACTAAGTCCTAATGGATTAAGTTTTTATTTGTATGCAAAGGATACTGCTCCATCAAAATTGTCAGTAAATTCTTTAAAAAAAATTCTTCTAAAATTCATGTGGAAATTTTCTCCTGAATCAAGCTACCAATCATTTTTCTAGAAAGAAAGTGAAGCATTAAACAAGTCTTCATTTACTGCAATATTACAATGTGCCACAACATAGTGACTAGATTCAAGTACTTTATCTTTCTCTTTGTCATTGGTTTTACCTTTGGGTTGACTTGCTTCCTACTCAATTATGTCCCAAGGCAACTTTGATGTGGATGCATCATGTGATCCATCTCTATTGCAACGTATGCAACACAAATCAAACTTTTCTCCTTGAAAGAGTTTGGCCCCCCTGCCTATAAAATTTCTTCTTCCTCTTCATTTTCGACTAACTCTTCCTCTGGAATAATCTTGAGCATGATTCTTCTCTCTATGTGCAAGACATACAACTTCTTTAGAAGACTGAGGAGATGTCTTTTTACCAAAATCCTTTTCTCTCTCAGCAAATTTATTCACAAGGGAGTCAAAGGTAATTTCTTTGAGGTTTCCATTTGCTTGCAATGAATCAATATAATTTGAGTAAGTGGGATAAAGTTCCTTGACAAAACCTAACAGAGGAATGTATAGTTCAACATTTTTCACTTTTATATCATGCATAATAGATTTTATTTCTGATGCAAGAGAAAGAGGATCATGATTTTTGTAATTCAAGGCTGAACAATTTAATCATCAATTGAACAACTTCAAGCATAGAGTGTGAGTCATAGAGTTCCTCCAATTTTTGTAAGGCTTCAAAAGCATTCAAAAATGGTGAAATATGGCGACTCACCTCTTCATTTACAGATGCTACAATCAAGGCATAGGCCTTGCTTTTCTTGTTTTCCCAAATGGGGAATTCCTTGTCTGATCTAGGCTTTGCTAGTTCATTGTGTCCTTCTCCAATACAAACTCATTTCCACAACTCATTAAAAAGGAGAGTGTGTTTGATCTTCCACGACCATTCTAGATAGTGCTCCTTCCCGATGAGAACCACTCCCACAATATATATCAATGAATGCATTATAAAACATGTGTACTTTAAAAAAATACTACTATTGTGAAATTTCACTCCTGATGGTAAAAATCTAATTTTGATATATATATGGCAGAGTTATATTTGAGGGAGGTGTTATTTGGGGGAAGGTGTATATAGGGAGGGTGTTTATGGGGTAGGTAGTATGGGAGGGCCGACTGTTACATATTAAAATCACATGAGACAACGGTCAATGTATGGAGGGTCTATGGCATATGGTGGATTATGGTAGCATATGTCATGGGGAGTGTGGTATTGTTATCAGCCAACTGTGGGGCGCAATATTGTTATACAAATTAGCGTGGATTGGAGGTTTCAAACTGTTGCTAAATACACAATGACTATTGCGTATGTTGCAGTAATACACAATGACGATTGCATATGGAGCTTTCAAACAACCATGCCTATTTCATATGTAAGTGATATAACGTATTGTGGTTTCAGACAATGAACATAGTAGGTTTGGAGTGGTGGTATCGGTGGAGGGGCCGAGTGGTGGTATCGGAAGAGCAATGGTATTACAGAGTCAACTATTATGTAGCAGATTTAAAATCAGGAGGACTACATACACTATTCAAACATTATACCATTGAGTCATACAACATTAGAAAAAAATTGAAATTCAATACCATTCTATTACGCCACTCTAATACCATTCTGAACAACATATTCAATGTATATTCCTCTAGTCATTTGATGTTGAATGCACCTCCAACAAACCATGTATCATACACCATGTCTAGGCAGCGCCATCACTAGAATGAGGTCTTGGTTTCCACATGACTAGTAAGGGCTCAACAGGTCTCGACGCTCGATGGTGGAGTGGTTTGGGGAGATGAGCCGTTTACCCAAGAGCATTCAGGCAGGGAATAGAAAAAACATATGATAGTGTATGGAAGGTGGGTTCAGGACTCAAGAGCATGGAAGAGGTGTTAGTTCTACAAAATAGGCAGAACATAGGCAGGAGGTAGTTACAAGGGAAAAGAGGGAAGCCAAAAATGGAATTGGCTCTGATACCATGTCAGGCTAGGAGGTAAGTCCTCAAATAAATTGTGTTTATTCATTTCGATTGTTCATGGTTATATACATGAGGGAGTGACTCTTGGGTTTGTCCTCCCGATGAATCTTCCTTTTCCATTATTTATTATTTACATTATTTTCAAATGGTCATCCAATCCCCATGATTAGGTGTGAACAGGATATTCTATGGTCGAGGTATGAGCTTGTGACACTTGGTTTTACATTTGGTTGAAAATTCACCAATAGTTTTCAGGGATTTCATGATTAGGAGGTATTATTTGAGTAAGGGGTTTTTGGTTGATGTTAAATCCTCAAGGAGGCCCCATAGCACCGCTTAGATCAGGAATTTTAGCTAATTTTCTCTCAACATGGATCGCAAGAGGTCCAAGTCTGGGAATTTGTGGATCTATCTCAACAAATCATGGTTCTACTTCATTCGTTTCTCCCTCCCATTCTTTCAATTTACAATAATTTCCCTCATATTTATTATAATGACTGAAGTGTTTGATAGGCGTATCTTGAAGCTTCGTTCAAATCCTTCAATTTTGTTGTGAATATCAGTGCGAGCTACAATTGATGACTCTACTACTTGAGGGGAAATGGTATGTTAATCTAGGTTGTCATTGATGTCAATATGGCACTAGCTGAGATGGAAAATATTCATGAGATGCTTGGTTCCAAATGATGATGTCATAACTCTTGTTTGAAGAAGTTTTCAAGAAACTAATGAAGAAGTCCTGCTCGAACAAGTCCTTGAGCTAACTATAATGTTGTTGAGTGTCAATCATGTGACTTGATTGGTCATATAGGACTTAGGTGCCAATATAAAAGCCCTTGAAGTGGAGGACTACAATTGATGAAATCATACACTTGATAATGTCATACTCTTTAAAGAATGACCACACAGTGACATAATTAGAAGAGTACTTTGGTGTCTTTGACAAATTAATGAAGGCCACACTATGACATATTTCACTATCATTGAATACATGATGTTATACCTTCATCATGATGTTGCATACTATCATGATGACATTATTGGTGCAAACAAATGGGGCAGCCACACTATCCCAAAACATTCCTCATATTGTTCCAAATATTTTATGCACAGAAATTTAAGGATATATGTCGGTGTCCACATATGAATAATTTATCCACTCCTTTCCTACATTAATGTATCAATCCGGGTGCATATTCTTTTCAAGGAAACACACAAGGTATATGTAGGGGCAAGGTTATGATCTACCCTCAACCAAGGGTTCATGATTGACAATCAAAACATTTTTGAGACAGAAGTAAAACTCAATTGCAGAATGTAAAAAGGTATTCACAGTTATCTAAGAGATTTGTAGCAGCAACAAGAAATAAACACAGCAAACAAAAAATACACACAACACAAGGAAACATGCAGCACTTGATCAGAAGAGCGGGCCCAGCTCTCTGATTAGGGTTGTGTTACTCACAGTGAGCGATAGATCAACAAAAGGGTTATATCTTATTAATCTGAATATTGTTGTTACAATATCATACTGGGGTCCCCTTGATACAGGAATGACCTGTCTTTTATACAATACAAAGGAGAATAATTCTCCCCGAAACATGACAACTCTATGCCTAAAGATATAAATCAGTTGTATCGTAGCATTAGAGCCGAGAGAACCAAGAACAAGAATGGTAAAAAATGGGTTGAGAGTAGTTGCAATTAATTATGTTGTTTTTTCATGGTCGATCAGCTGTTGTGAATCGTGGAACTACTGCGATATGCTGCGTGGTCAACACCTGTGCTCCATAATCTGTGGTCATCATAAGTTTTAGTGGTTTGTGTAGGTAGAAACCTTCATGACTCTACTTCACTGATTAAATATCCCAAGAGACGATAAATGGGAATTACCTCATAATGTTACATAGTAAATATATGCGAATGAATGCAAAAAGGGAGAAAAGAGGAGTGCAAATGCAGGGAAAAGATGGCCAATTTGGTGCCCAACATCTCCCCCCAACTAGCCTTCTGCACACCCTCGTGTAGCTCACCGTCTCCATGGGTTTGGGTTGGATAGGCTGTGTGCTTCTAGAAGCCGGGCGAGATCATATTCCTTGGCCATTTCTGTTCCTGGAACCTTGAACCCTTCTGAGAGGCGAACTTCATTCCACCAATCATTTGGTACATTATAGGATGGGGTGTAGTGTTCTGCTAGTAGCCATAAAACAGGGTACTGGAATCAAATTCCTATCCATCAAACCCCACAGGTTTGGATGCTTGCCACATATTTTGACACCTTGCTTAGTGCCCGTGAAAAATTTGGTGCTCCAAACGGTTCCCTATTTTGAAAAGATGTGGGTGACATCATCCACCTCTTCTGACAGCTGTCCAGGGCCTCAACCTTAAATGTGACTAATTGTTTGATGCAGAGATCAATGCACCACTTTTGGGTCCTCAGCAAGCATTCTTTTTTTCCCATAATTTCAAAATTGTAGTGTGCTTATTATACATAGTCACTGATCTCTCGGGTTCTCTTCTTATGATTTGAAAATGGGGCTCTTAGGCTTCTTGTATTTATTATTGGTTGTTTATGTGCTTTATAATTTGTTGTGTATGTTGATATTTAAATGTGCTTGAACATATACATAAATGCATATAACAATGAAGAATGCAACAGTAAAACAATACACATAAGACAACAATTTAATGAGGATTTCACCCAAAACTCTTGTGGGCTATGTCTCTGTGAGCTCTTGTCAATTTGACTTGGCTCCTTGGGATTATGGCTCAAATTCTTTTACAAGTCCGTGACTCAACTCCATATGGTTTACTAATGAACCAATGGGATCAGAATACCATCTTACCCCTGGTTGTTGCTGCAAACAGATCCAAACTCCCTTGGAATTGATTCCTTCAATCAATGCTCCTGGCTATCTTGAGCTTCTTCAAACACTGACTCCATCAAAATTCTGCATTTCCTCAATTGTTGAAGCTAACATCATGCTCAAATTCAAACTGGCCCTAACTCTCTAGATCTCGAGCTCTCTGTGGGTCTCTTGGCCTCTTTTGCTCCACCTCCCACTTCTCTATGGGATTGTGGCTATCTGTCCCTCTTGGGATTAAGGCTCCTTTGCTCTCGGGCTATTTGTTCCTCGATCACTTTGGGATCATTACCATTTTTTAGCTCCCCCTCGTTGGCTCTACAACAATGGGATTTATCCCCCGAGATGGCTCGGACTCCTCAAGTCCACCAAGAATAATGCTTCCCAACCCTCTTTGGTTCCAAAAATCCCTTCCTCTAGCCGTGCCTCTCTAGTTGTGCCTCCGACTATTCCTCTCTTCTAGGCATTATACAATCATTACTTAATGCCAAAAGGGGAGGTGGCCACCATTTCTATAATGTAAGAGTGCCTCGGGCCTCTTGAAATTCTTCAGAATCCCAAAAGAAGTCACTTTCTGTTTTACACAAGAAAAGGTATTTTAAATGGAGAAAACCTGCCAAAACACAATTCCGGACTTGAAACATTATACAGAGGAATTTCTTAACCCTTTCAGGTTCGTAATATCGCATCGAGCTTAAGTCCCTTTGTATTTCATTTAATAAATGAAATATACTATTACAAAGGAAATTGGCACTTTCTGGACTTCAAAACACATACAATCGCATCTATACACTTATCAGGACCGCCTTTGATCGCATATCCCAATCGCAACAAGTAGGAGCCCTGGTCCATGGCCTTAATGAAAATAGTGATGCAATATTCCTCGTTAGATCGCCACCGTCTGGTCAGACTCGTGATCCAACGGTCCATATGCGATCGCATCATCGCATATCACAATATCATGGCGCTACAGCCCGGGGGTCTTCCCTTATGACATATGCTGATCTAATATATATCACCGATGCCTGATCCTCTAATGCCAATAATCGGCGATTTCATGTCACATCGGCCTCAGCCTTTGTTAATTCCTCCCATGGATCTGTGCGATGGGATAAAGTGACAATCGCTTATCACAATCGCTGATGGCCCAAGGTCCTTCCCTTCGAAATAATTGTGATGCGATATTTCCTCTTGACCAATCAAACAAGGCCACGTGGCGCAATCCTAGCCTGCCATGTGTCAGCTGTGGATTGGCCTGTGAGCCTATACTAACATCAAAATTTTCAATATAGTTCAAAGTTTAATGAAATTTCCTCCTTTTCTAAGGACATTGGGCAATTTTCATTTTACAATAACGCCTTCATCCAGAGTTTGTTTTCGCCCATTCAAGCTGTGTTGGATTCAGAATGAGGAGATCTATGCAATGAGACTATTTCCAGGAGTAGCCTACCATTTTCATTTTCCTCTCGTTTACAAAGGATTTGTGCCATTTGGCACCTTTAGCTCTTATATAAAGTCTTTTAGACTTAGAGGTTTATCGAGGATCCATTTTTGGATCATTTTACCATAAAAGGCTTCATGGCCTGATTTGACTCGAACGTGTCAGAAGCCTTATGCCAACTTATCTGATTAAAAGTGTAAGAGCTGAGGGTCCTTAAGTGAATTCCCCCCACATATGGGACCAAATTAAATTCTCTCTCAACACGCAAGAGATACCCATGCATATAAAGCTTGCACATCAAGTGCTGAGTTGACACATCATGGGCTCTCAATATCCGGAGGAACTGTACATCGTCCTCAATCTCATGAATAATTTCTTTTTGGATGCTTTCCAAATAAGAGAAAAGAAAGCGCTCATGCAAAAATAAACAGCAACAGGAGGCAGGAGGGTGACATGCCATTGCATCCTGAGCTAAATAAAGCATCTACTCTTTATCGACTTTTAACTCTGCCACTTGTCCTTCCAGCTGCTCTACCTTGAATTGTTTCTTTGCATGCCTCAATTGCATTATATCAATGCGCTCCACTTATTCAAATATAGTTGTGGATGCTCGCTCTTGGGCTTTCTTAGCTTCATTCCGATATTGCGTCGTTGTGGATTTCCAAGTCTGAACTTCAGCCGACAAAGAAAATTCATGGCCCTCAAACAAATATTCTATCGGGTATGTCTAAGTGGCAACATAAGTTATTTCCACTTCCTCTACCTGCAGCCATGCTTCAGTCGTAATGGGTTTTGGCTTCTTAGCCCACCGCTTATATTTCTTCACTTGGTTCTTCAGCCGATGCATCTGTTTCCTTAGCCTCTTAACCTCTTTTTTGAGTTGCATCATTTCTTTAAACTGAAGTGGATATCTCTGCTTCATAGGCAGCCTTTGTTGTTCACACAAATCCACCTATTCTTGTTTAACCACCACCTCATCTGGTATTGTAGCAGGTTCGACATGTGGTGATTTACCCGAGGAAGTATCCACGGGGTTACTCGACGGGGCTTTTTTGCTTGATTTCTCTACTTGGGGAGCAGCCATTTCCTTATTGTCTCCTTCCTCACCCTATTGTGAAGTTATCTCGATAGGTGGCGGGCTTACTTGGTGAACGTCCATCGGTGATTTAGCCTCATTTTCCCTTCTAGGTTCCCTTGTGTCAAAAACATCTGTCTCTTCCTCTGTTTTGGGTCCTTAAGAAAGGTATCTATGAGGGTCTGTGGCCAACAAGCCTGTGGCAGTTGGTCCCTTATTCGAGCTATTATATTTCAAAATTGGTGGAATGACCACCTCCCCTTCTATATATCGGGCAGAGTGAGACACCCTTGCCCCTTTTGGAATGGAGAAGTAAGAGGAAAATTGAAAGAATTCTTCTACTTGATCTATCTCAGCCCCAGTTGTGGTCTTAGGCTCTTTCCCTCTGTCTCCAGTGACTCTGCTCTGGGTTAAAACCCCTACCTATGTAGTTCCTTGTTCTAAGGTTGACGCCAGTTCCTATGGAACAGGGTCAATCCTGACATTTACTTCCTCTGTGGTCTCCAAAGTCGAACAGGTTGATGGTGGTTCTTGTGGGACATCACCTTCCATGTCTGACATTTCTTGAATAGATGATGTTGGCATTATTTCTTCTAGCATGACATTACTCCAGATGGATTCTTGCATAATCACATCGATTCCATCCATTAAACCCCTATCATCTTCTTTTGTTGGGCCCAGATTTCTTTTGGCTTCAAGCCCTTCTCATTTTGGTTCTTCCTGCATTGGTTCTATGGTCGAAAGTGGTTCTTGTGGGACACCCTTGGCCATAATATTAATGAATTCCTCCACCTCAGCCTGATGTGGTCCCTCTTTGCTTATTATAATGCTGTTGCTTTACTCTACTGACTCTATAATCAAGGATGATTCTTGAAGGACAACCTGGGTCGTCGTGCTAGTGGCCCTTTCTATATTGGCCCCTTGCTGCAGCACTTCTTCTTACATTAGTTCCAAGGTCGAGGCTCGTTCTTATGGAGTATCCTCAACTGTATGTCCTAGTTCACACTCCTAATTATGTTCCTACTCCTCAAATTCCATCTCCATTTCCTCTGGTTCCCCTTGATCTATGTATTCATCCTCTGCTCCAGTTCCTTCCTCAATTGCTTCTGGCTCTTCCTCTCTAGCAGCAGTTATTTCTTCCTCTGTAGAATCCTAGAATGTTTTCCATGGGATTTGGAATCAAGCAATTGCATGCATGACAAGTAGCTGAACTAGGCCATGGTTGGTAATGACTACTGCTACTTTTCGTGAACATCGAGTAGAGTACACCATTAGCTGGAGACTTCTTAACAGGAAGAAAGGCATATTTAATGAGAATGCTTCTACCTCTGGGAACTAGAGGTGAGTCGATATTCTGAAATGGTATTTAAACATGGTGGTATACCTCCCCTCGCAGGTTATGTATCTCATTACAAAACCTACTACCTCACCCCATGGGTGTGGTAATGAGTTTCGGTCGCACCCTCGACCCTTCTGCATAACATTTTCTCCAGTCTGTAAGAATGCTTCGGGGAACTCCGGAAGGGCAGTTCTCCGTGAAAAAAATTTATGCCCTTGCTGGGGTAGCCCACTAACCTCTGCAATGGTTTCTTCTATGACAAGGATTTCTATCCCCCGGACCCGAGAGCTCTCTTCTTCTAAATTCAGTGCGAATTCAATTGCAATTGCCTCATTAAATCCTTGCAACCTGTCAAAATAAACATTCCACCTTGCATTTTCAAAGACTTGCCATACCTCCTAATTATTTCTTACCATTTTTGTGCACTCCGGTTCATGGCGCACAGCTAGTCCACCCATCGATGTAAGAACTGGATCAACACGATGGGTAAAGTTGGCTGGTATGGGGGAAAGTAACAGCGACCCAACTGACGATGAAAATATTATTAGCATGGTGGTTACGGGGTGAAAGGATAATAATGACTGGTACACCTTGAAAAACATAACAATTAATGCAGGATGTGATTGTACAGGTGAATGATTATGCTAATTGAATACATCGTATTGGGGAAATGACTGGTAAAGTTCCTGGCGCACGTTTTCAAATTCCAATGCGTGGGAATCATGATTACAAAATCGCACAATTTTTTTTTGTTTCCGTTTTCATTGGATTTGGTAATGATGTGATATGATTACAATTTTAGGTACGTCGTCATTTCTTTATGATGATACCCCCCCCCCCCCCCCATCACCTTAAATGCGGCCGTCCACGGCACGTACTAGTCTCTTTTTAGAATATTTTAATTAAATCCATAAGAGTCAATGAAGGTGTACCTAGTGACCTACCTGACAGTGGAGTAGCAGCAAGGATAACTGATGGAGTAATGGTAATAGTGGAGTAACAACGTCAAGAGAGCAACAACATCAGTGGAGTAACAACACGCGGAGTAACAGCACCAGCGGAGTAACAACAACAGTGGAGTAATAGCACCAATGGAGTAACGACAACAGTGGAGTAACAACACTAGTGGAGTAACAACAAAAGTGGAGTAATAGCACCGGTAGAGTAACAACAACCAACGGAGTAACAACAACAGTGGAGTAACAACACCGATGGAATAACAACAACCAATGGAGTAACAACAACAATGGAGTAACAACACCGGTGGAGTAACAACAACCAGTGGAGTAACAACACCAGTGGAGTAACAACACTAGTGGAGTAATAGTGACCAGTCGATTAACAACAACAATGGAGTAATAGCACTAGCAGAGTAACAAAAACTAATGGAGTAACAACAACAGTGGAGTAACAACACCAGCAGAGTAACAACAACTAGTAGAGTAACAACACCGATGGAGTAATAGCAACCGGCGGAGTAACAACAACAGTGGAGTAATAGCACTAGCAGAGTAACAACAGCAGTGGAGTGAGAACAATGACTATTACTTGCAAAATTTCTCTGTTTCTCCTTGTCATAATTCAGTGCTTATTCCTGCAAAAAGACAAACAAGTAAGTAGTAACAACATATATATATCTATATATATAT
>APFE031107405.1:5692-41273 GCA_000404065.3 Pinus taeda
TAAAAATATAAATATAAAAATTGATCTTTATATCTATAATTACATATTATAACTTGAAGGTTGAAGTCTTCAAAACACATTGCATAGTGAAAGATTTGTTGAATCACTGCAAACCTATTGCTTCAAGAGTCAGAGTTGGAGGTTTGTAAAAGCTTGATGTTACCAACAAAATTCATCAGGCACTGAATTCTATAACTATGTCAACAAAAAGCCTTTGGCTTCAGAGATATGTTCACATCAATTATCATGATTAATTGTTGCTACGGAAACAAAATATGGTTGAAGGTCTCCCTGTGTTAAATAATGAATATGTTGTTTGTGAAGGTTGTGCACTAGGTAAAATTCACAGAGATGAATTCCCTTCTAAATATGATAGAAGAAGAAGAGATGTATTAGAACTTGTGCATTCTGATGTTTGTTGACCCATGTGGACCAGATCTTTAGGAGGAGCCTATTATTTTATGTTGTTTATTGATGATAGCACAAGGTACACTTGGGTGTGCTTCCTCGGGAAAAAAAGTGATGCTTTTGAGCATTTTAAAGAATTCAAAAACATGGCAGAAAAGCAGACAGCGAATTTTGTAAAGATCCTTCATTCAGATCAAGGAGGAGAATACAGACTTGGGAACTACGTCAAGTACAAGGATCATGGAATAGTGCAACAATTCACAATACCCTACATTCCACAACATAACGATGTTGCAGAAAGGAAAAACAGGACATTGGTGGAGTGTGCACAGAGTATGATCAAAGGTAAGAATCTCTCAAATGCTTTTGGGCATAAACCACTAGTATTGTTGTTTATCTAAAGAATAGATGTCCAATAAGGTATCCTGATTTTAAGACTCCATTCCAAGGCTTTTATGATTTTAAACCAACAATTCATCATTTGAGGATATTTGGATGTAAGGCCTTTGCACATATTCCAAAGGAGAACAGAAATAAACTTGACGTTAAAGGTATCAAATATATTTTTGTAGGATATTGTTCAAAATTTGAAGCATATATAATGTTTGATCCATCTACTCACAGAGTATTTGTGAGTAGAGATGTAATTTTCCATGAACATGCAAATGAAGGCAACAAGGATAATAACAATGAAAGATGGCATATTCTTCTTGAAATTGAAAACAATAAAGCAAAAGCAAAAGTAGAAGATATTGAGCAGCAAAAACTTCAAGAATCCAGTAATGTGGACATCATCAGCAATCAAAGCCCAATCAAAAGTAGAGAAGTACTCTCAGAGAACAGAGGTGAAAGCAGTGAAGCACAAAGAAAATCCAGTCGGAAAATTCGACTACTTGAAAGGTACAAGGACTGTGATCTCATGACTAGTGTTTTGAATGTCACAAAACCCATGAATTTTAATGAAGTTATTCAATATGAAGAGTGGAGAAAATATATGGAGGAAGAATATGAATCTATAATTAAAAATAAAACATGGGAATTGACTGAATTGCCTAAAGGAAAAGATACCATAGGATGTAAATGGCTATACAAACCCAAATTTAAAGCACATGACAACATAGATAAATATAAAGTTAGATTGGTCACAAAAGGATACTCTCAGAAAGAGGGTATTGATTATGAAGAACCATTTACACCTGTAGCTAAATTGAACACTATTAGATTGTTAATTGCATTAGCTACAAAGTATCATTGGAATTTGCACCAACTAGATGTAAAATTTTCTTTTTTGAATGGTGACTTAAAGGAGGAGATGTACTTGACACAACCTGAAGGGTTTGTGAAAAAAGGGCAGGAACATTTAGTTTGCAGATTAAAGAAAGCTTTGTATGGGATGAAACAAGCACCTAGGTCATGGTATGAAAATATAAATTCTTTCTTTTTCCAACAGGGTTTTATGAGAAATCAAAGTGATCTGAATTTGTATACCAAATTTGAGGCAAGAAAAGGGGTATGTGGTGTTGATTGCTTTGTATGTTGATGACTTAATCATTATAGGAAATTCAGTGAAGTTAATTAATGAAATTAAGATGTAGATGTCACAAGTATTTGAGATGAAAGATCTCAGTGAGTTGCATTACTGTTTAGGTCTTGAAGGTTGGCGACATGTTGGTCAGACTTTTGTTTCATAGGGTAAGTATGTCAGAGAAGTGCTTAAAAAGTTTAAGATGGATTAGTGCAAAGATGCTTTTGTTCCTATGCAACAGAATGTGATGCTTCATCTTGATGATGGTTCAAAAGGGGTTGATGGTACATTGTACAGACAACTAGTTGGAAGTTTGAATTATCTTACTACCGCTAAACCTGATATTGCATATTCAGTTAGTGTGTTGAGTCAATTTATGACCAGACCTCTAGAAAGTCATTGGAGCGCAGTGAAAGAAGTACTCAGGTATCTTAAAGGTACAATTGATTTTGGTCTTAAATATATGTTGAGCTATTAGGTTACTCAAATTCAGATTGGGTTCGTAATCTGGATGATAAAAGATCTACTATAGGTTATGCATTCAGTATTGGATCCAAAATTATTTCATGGAGCCGCAGGAAGCAACCAACTGTATCTTTGTCATCTAAAAAGGCAGAATATAAAGCTTTGTGTGCAACAACTTGTGAAAATGTTTGGTTGAAGCGAGTTCTTCAAGATGTTGGAGAAGAACAAAAGAAGGCTATAGTGATCAAGTGTGACAACCAGAGCTCAATCAAGTTAGAAAATAATCCAATCTTTCATGCAAGGACAAGGCATGTTGATGCCCAGTTTCATTTTATTAGAGAAAAGATAGAGTCTAAGGAATTTTTTTATTAAATATTGTAATACTTGTGAAAATGTTGATGACATTTTCACCAAGCCCTTTGGGAAGATAAAATTTGAATTGTTTACAGAGATGCTAGGTTTGGAAATCAATGTTTTCTCCATTAACGGGGGAACTTGAAAATAATGGAGAAACAGATTGTTGTTTAGATGTTTGCTTCAATTAGGGATTAGTTCTTGATTTCTAGGAATTAATTCTAACTATCCTAGTCCTATGGATCTTTATAAGGATGTAATTGATTATGTTAATTCAACGAATGTATTCGCAGCTGTGGGTAGCCTCAAGGACTCCTCTCTTGAGGTTTTACAATTTCATTCATCTTTTGTCTTCCTTTCTTTCTAGTCTAATGATAGCCCATTAGGCATAAGAACCTTGAAAATTGCATGGGAAAGACCCAAAAAATAAGTTGGAAGATAATGACTTAAAAACCACAAGTGTTAAGCCATTTTTTGAGATAACCCTACACAACCACCTAGATCAGTGCTTCAACTCAAATAGTAATGGTTTCCATTGCATCAAGTTCTTATTCCAGATGGGGGAACTTTAGTTGACTCTATTTTTGGTGAACTACTGGACTTAGTGAAGAAGTTGTTTTTCTTTGACAACCCAAAATATCTTCAACTTGTTATATATGAACTAATCCATTGTAGCTTTCTCAATGTAGTCACAATCAAGCTTTATAGTGACAAAGTGTGTTGCCACCTCCAAGGTTTCTAACAAAAACAAACCATATGCCTAATAAAACTCCACATTAAGCACAAAATGGAATCCAATAAAGAGTGAAAGTTTTAATTTAAAAACACTCTCACCTAAAACTTGCATGGACCATATCTAAGTGGTTTGATCTCCTTAGGGAGGCCCACTAATCACTCTTTTTGCAAAATTTACCATATCATGGTTTATGGAACCTAGGTTGATTATGTTTATTTTACACACATTCAATTTTTACATCATACTTGTTGCTATGTGCCTTAGATCTATTAACAAATTTGGTTTCTTTGTGTACCTTGTTCTAAGGATGGGAGGACTCTTCTTAGTATCCTAATCTCTTAGCATTTCCTTTTTATATGATTTGAAATCAGACTGTCAATCTTTCAAATCACCCCATGGCAACTGGGAAAACTGGCTTTCACACCACTTACGAGTGAATCGTACGTGGGTAATGACCCGACTTCTCCAGCTGAGTTTGAAAATCTATGTGCACACTTTGGAGGTCCTTGATTCTAGGATTTCCTTCAACAACGCTTCGACACGATCCAGTGACTTCGATTTTCCTCTCCTGTTGTTCTTCAGCACCCCCTGTAGAAGACCTATAGCCTCCTCCACCTTCCCCTGTCTCATCAGGCAGACGCTTAGATTACAGGATTTATTGTCATCTGGCTCCAATGCCTGTGCTTTCCTGCTTGCTATTATTCATTCAATACAGCACATTATTCCTATTTCTAACATTATAATTGAATAACAGAAAGTCAAGCATTCAACTTCAATTGAAATCATATGCGCCCATCCCAAATTACCCTGCCAACAACCATTACATTATCTTTCAACCAGTGTTACACAGAAATACTAAGAGAACGGGGAAAGTCATCAACGATATGTACCAGAACCCGAGTGGTCTCTTGCTTTATGGAAACCTGAAACTTCTTTCCATGTGACCGTGCAGTTTTGGTGAATTTGTCATTCAATGCAGCTCCTTAATGAATTAAGTGGAGCTTAGACTAATCTGCTTATTAAATTTCCCACATTTCTGCAAGACGAACATTGGATGTAAAATGTCACAGAGCAGAGTATATGCTAGAAGTTCTATGTGCACATTATGCAGTAAACGTCGGTTCACCTTAACAATCTTTGAATCAGTCGGCCACTGGAAATCAAACACCTTATGCTCTACTTTTCCAGGCCAGAGAACATCAATTCCCAACTAATGATTCAGGAAACCGTCCCATATCACTAAAGAATATGAACTTAAACGCCTTAAGATTCTGGTATTTTTGGATTCTCTTACAGGCTTAAGCTCAGAAAGATTCAGAAAATAAACAGAAATTTCGAAAATACCTTTGACCTTTCGGTTCCGAATTAAATTGAGGCTGAAAACTTCGGAAATGTAGATCGGAGGCGAATTTTGCACTTGAAGCACTACCAGCGAAGCCCGAAGGAGAAGCGGCAGTCGTTCTCCGAAATGCATGAAAGGAAGAGGCGACTGGAGATGCAATGAACCTGGACTTGATTTCGTGCATATGCATTTCTTACAGAATGAATGTTCCTCCCATCGACCTTTCAACCAGCACAGCACATGGGCAAGACTGCCATGTCATTTTACATACTGGAGAGTGCCACGTCAACACACTTTGTGGTAAAATCTATTTCGCGCCAAGTTCGAATCTGTGGGTAACAAAAGGTGTTTGTGTTCTCAAAGTGGTTTCCATAAACCAAAAAGAGGTCATATGCATGATTCCAGTTAAAGCGATATAAGTAATTATTAAATAATATTTTTTTTATTAATTTCGGTTAATTTATGGTGGCCATAATGATGATAATTGTTATCGAGATTAATTTTAGGAAATAATGGTTTAGAGGATAAAAAATACTCTTTTATTTTGAAATTTTAATTTTATATTAAGAAGATGACAAGGAATTATTATTTTTATTTTTTTTTTAAATAATTTTATTTAAATTAATATAAAATAATAATATTCATATAATTAATAATTAAATTTTAATAAGTTATTTAAAGAATAGTTGATGATGAATCATATTAGAATAGTTCAAAAAACATTTCACAAAATTTTTAATAATGTGATTTTTACCAAGATTAATTTTTTAGGAAATGAATGGTTTAGAGGATAAAAAAAATATACTTTTTATTTTGAAATTTTTAATTTTATATGTAAGAAGATCACAAGGAATTTTTTATTTTTTTTAAATAATTTTTTTTTAAATTGAATATAAAATAATAATATTTCGTTATAATTAATAATTAAAAGTTTAATAGTTATTTAAAAAATAATATGACAACATAATTAAGATAGTATCAAAAAACATTTCACAAAATTTTAATAATGTGATTTTTACCGAAAAATTCACCAATCACATTGATAATCATGTTAATAATGAAGAGTTATATTAATAAGATTCTAGGTTCAAACTATAAATCAACCAAAAAAATAAATGCTAAATATTCCATATACTTTAAATCTTAAAAAAACACATTCCAGTGCTAAAAAAACACATTCCAGTGCTTGAGATTATGAATAAAGCCACGATGCCCGTTAAATTTTTGCAAATAGGGTAATGCCCGTTAAATTTTTGCAAATAGGGTAATGCAAGAGATTTTTGCAAATGGGGTAATGCAAGAGATTTGTTGTAGGTGGAAAATGTTTTATAGGGAGTTGTTTTTAGTGGGACTTTTTAAATTTTTAAGGCACTTTTATTGTGCAGGGTTTACCCACCAAAATTGTGATTTCAATAAATTTTTGTAAGATTTTAGAGAAATTAAACCAAAAAAATTCACCAGAAAAACATCAAAAAATCACACTAAAAACAACTTGATAAATAATTATACTATTTATTTATTTTATTATTTTAGTTTTATTAATTTCAAATTTCCTAATTAAATAAAATTTTTATTTTAATAATAAATTATATCAGTTAGTATATATTTTATTATTTTAATTTTATTATTTTAAATTTTTTAATTAAATAAAAAATTTTTTGTTTAATAATAAAGTTATTAGTTAGCTCAAAAGTTTATTTAAACTTCTAATTACACATTAATTGAAAAAAATATTTCAAAAGATTATAAATTACAAAAACTAAAACTAAAATAAAATATAAAAATTAAAAATATTAAAATATAAAATATAAAACATTAAAAATATTATTTAAATTTACATATATCCTCATAAAAATATCTTCCTTAATAAAGGAAGAATTTTTCCCAGTAAAATCTTAAACATAGTTGTATTAGGTAGTGAAATTTTTAAATAACCTAATTTATATAATAAAAATATTATCATTAGCCAATGATATTTATTAGAGATGAGTTCTGCTTGATAATTTGAGATGATTTTATTTTAGAAATGAGCTATAATGGATAATTTGGGATGATTTTATTTTAGAGATGATTTATAATGGATAATTTGGGATGTTTTTATTTTATACGAATATTTGTGTTTATAAAATAACATTTTTGAAATTAAAAATAATAATATGATTAAAAAATGCCAATATCAACACATTTTAATATTATACGATTATTATAATGGATAACTCGGTTGTTTCAATTATATTTGTGTCATAAAATTAATTTTTGAAAATAAGCAAAAAAATAATAATTAACATTGAAAACAATGTCACTAAATGGATATCCCATTAGACTAAAAATGGAGCATAATAAGTGAATAAATTTTTTATTTGAATCATATTAAGTGGAAAAAATAAAATTTTCATTTGAATCATATTAAGTGGAAAAAATATCATTTTCTTATGAAAACCAAATTCAGTCTATTTTTCTCCAAGGTCATAAATTCAATTTATTAATGGGAATTTAGCCTCAAAAGTTTGTATACATTTTAAGTTAATCCAAGTGGTTATAATTTGAAAAAAAAATGAGTAAAAACTCGGTTTTTATTGGGAAAAATATATTTGTCAAAAAATTTGAATTTGTCTACTTAATAACTTGCTCTTAAAACAGTATAACTTTTTCATGGGGAAGATGTTTTTTATTTAGTAAAATTTTAATTTAGAAATGTTCGAATCCAGATTTTGAAATTAATTTTATAGTTTAATAAATGTAATCTAAATTTCCAAAAAATATTAATAAGATTTTTCTAAAAACTTATCCCCAAAATTTATATTTTCAAAGAAAAATTGTCACCTTATTAAACTACTCTTTCGACCATAACCACAAAACAAAAACCATGTTAAAAAAAAAAAACCAAAAGAAAAACCTTAACAGTTGCATTTCATTTTAATATTTAAACTGATAATGCTTTTCACATGGATGGTCAATAAAACCTTATGATGGTTGAAGTTTATAATTCTCAAAAATACATATTTAATTTATATAAGTAATTATAATTCAATTTTATAATATATATATTTAAAAAATGTTTCTTCAATTAATTTTTTATATTCTAAACTACATTAAAAGAAAATGAATATTTTAACTAAAATTTTTTATAATATTAAATTTAATTTTTAAAAATATTATTGATTAAATATAAAAATTAAGAGAAAATCAGCTAGATTTTAGAATTTTAATTTTTAAAATATTTTATATTATCCCTAAACATTATCATACAAACATCTATAAGTAAATTATTATCCCTAACATTATCATACATACATCTATATTACTTGGTTATTCAATACTATTGAATTATGAAAAATATTACCTCAAGTTAATTGTAAATAATCTTTCCTCAGTGCAATTAGCAAGCCATATATAAAAGTCATGAGAAATGAAAATAAAAAAGTCATGAGAAGTGAAAATCAAACTTGCAAGGAACGTTGACAACTTGGAATGGATTTAGAAGTCTTAGTTTGAATTGATTTGGAAAAAGGACTTAATAGTGAAAAATGATTATTAGAGATGAGTTCTTTTCTTTGATGATCCTACACAAAACCTCAAGTAGTAATGGTTTCCATTGCATCAAGTTTTTGTTCCAAATGGGGGAACTTTAGTTGACTCTAATTTTTGGTGAAGTATTGGGCTTAGTGAAGAAGTTGTTTTGTTTTGACAACCCAAAATATCTTCAACTTGTTATCTATGACCTAATCCATTGTAGCTTACTCAATGTAGTCCGCAATCATTATTTAGAGTGACTAAGTGTTTTGCCACCTACAAGATTTCCAACAAATACAAAAAATATGCCTAACAAAACTCAACATTAAACACAAAATAGAATCCAATAAGAGTAGAAATTTAATTAAAAACACTCATCCAAAACATGCATGATAATATAAGGACAATCTAATAAGAGTAGAAATTTAATTAAAAACACTCATCCAAAACATGCATGATAATATAAGTACCATATTGAAGTGGTTTGATCTCCGTGTCACTCTTTTTGCGAGATTTACAATAGTGTGGTTTATATAACATAGGTTGATTATGTTTCACTTTTACATGGCATTCACTTTTTACATATTATCATGATGAACTTCTTGCTTTGTGCCTCGGATCTATTAACAAATTTAGTTTCTTTGTGTGCTTTGTTCTAATCATGGAAGGACTCTTCTTATACTAATATATGGGCATAACTACATTAATTGGGGCTAATTATTGGAACCCTAGGAACACTTGAAATTGCATATATGGTTGATAGAACTATGAAAAGTTTCATTGTAAGCATGTTGAGGATAAAGAAGGATTGTAATCCATGTACAAGGGAGTTGTACCCATTGAAGAATATGGTACAATCAATTATCTTTTTTCTACCTCCATTTATTGTTTAGTTTGAGTTTGAGGATGGGGAGTATTGGATTTAGACCCTACCGTGTTGATTGAGGACCAAACATTAGGCCAAGAGATACACAAGAATCTTTTGTACTTATAAGAGACAATAATGTTAGCAACCAATGAAAATTTTAAGGATCTATACTTATCTTAGTGTGTATGATTTTTAGCAACCAAGGAAAATTTTAAAGATCCATACTTATCTTAAGAGTGTATAAATCCGGAAAATCTTATTAATTCTTAAAATTTAAACCATAAAAATAATTGGTAGTTTTTTTGGGTAAAATAATTGTATAAATTTTAAGAATCCATACTTATTTTAGAGTATATAAAAATTGGAAAATCTTTTTAATTCTCAAACATTCAACTATAAATAAATGTCAATATTTTTGGTTTTATCTGATATGGTTTCTATAAATTCATGATAAATAAATTTTACCATACAAATTAATGAATAATTTATATAACTTAAAAAAAAAATAGAAATTGGTAGATTTTTGTTGAAAAAAATGGTAAATTAAATAAAGGTGAAATTTAGCTGGAAGAATTTTCCATACAATATATCGTGAACATAAACATGTTCCAAGAAGAACTTGGCACTAGCTTTTAATGTGACACCTTTTTTGTAGAATGGGGAAATTGATATTTAGAGAATTGGTTAACAAACAATTAACATATTAAATAATTGTTAACCACAATGAATAACAACTTTCATATTTTTTTTACATGACCAAACTCAAACAACACAATCATATATTTAATGTAGGGTGGCCATGAGGGGGATTTTTTTGTTTAAAATGGACCTTTTAAGTAAAATAATAAAATAATAGTCAAAATAAGAATTATGAATTTTAAATTTAAAAACAACATATTTTTAATGGTAATAATAAAATGATAGTCAAAATAAGAAATATGAGTTTTAAAGACAAAAAAACATATTTTTTAAGGTATTTTAGATTTCTAGTTTAGTCAAATTTCAAGAGTGTGCATTCCATCCAATGAGTAGGCATATGAATACTATTCACTACACCTACTTCTACATAAATTGAAAATACATTAAATGTGTTTGTTTCATCTATTTTCATTTTTTCTTAATGTGGCTCTAATCAAAAGTATGCATTTGTAGAATATCCACCCTTGAAATTTGAGTAAGAGATGAGTCAAAAATACCATTAAAAAAATAGTTAACTAGCATAAGTTTTTACCTTTTTATGTACTTGTAGAATATCCAGCCTTGAAATTTGAGTAAGAGATAAGTCAAAAATACTATTAAAAAATAATTAACTTCACATGTTTTTACCTTTTTCTATGTGCTTGTTGAATATCCACCCTTGAAATTTGACTAAGAGATGAGTCAAAAATACAATTAAAAAAATAGTTAACTATCACATGTTTTTACTTTTTTTAAAGAATTTTGCCATGAAAATTTCCACTAATCACTAAATTTTCATTGTTTAAATTGTGTTTTTAATACATCAATAAATTAAACTCCTTGAAAAACCTTGGACTAAGAGTCCAAATTTCTCATTATTTCTAACACAATTTACAGGAAAAATAAAAAAATACATAAACTCCAGATTTTTCATTATTTTTAATAAAATTCACAAGAAAACTTAAAAAATAAAAAACAAATAATAAATTCCATTGAATTTTTAAAATTTAATTTTATTAATACACTTTCATTTTAAAATCATTTTTTGGTTCAAATTTTCTCTAATCTCTTAAGAACATTATCTACACTTAGCTAGAGCATTTTAAAGTAAAATCACTAATTTTCAAAAAAAAAAAAAAAAAATTCCCTTCAGTATGTGAATATTATTCTAACAATTTTTAGAAATTCCCTAAAGGATGTCAAAAGTGTTCTAATCATTTTTAGAAAATGCTTTAGCTACGGGGAAGCAAAAGCCCTACTCTCTGCGTTAAGTAATCTCCACAACTGAAATGGCTCTTCTCCTAAATTATTCTTACTCCTCTCTCCATTCCTGGATTCCAAAGAAGTTGTTCTGTAAATAACTGAGAACGACTGGGGACTTGAAACATCTTGGCAAAATCTCAAATAGTCCTGCAATTTATTAACGAAAAGGCTATTTTCATTTTTCTTCGTGGCAAAAATTGCGTTGCTTTGAATATCCCGTCCTCATATAGCGCCATGTACATAGGTTGAGAATTAATTAAACCGTCTTTGGATATAATCTGGTCACGTTACAGGTACCTCAGCAGTTATGGGAGCTGGATACGCAATTTCAATGAATGCGCGCACACGTCTGAAAATCTTGAGTTTGTTATTTTTCAATACCAAACGAAAGAAATGCCTTACTGTTTGTCAATTGGGCTTTCGATTAAAGTTTAGACATTTAATTTTCGAAAAACTGAATACATTACTTCACAATGTATGCTAAATAGTTGACATGTTTAGAACCCACCGATTCCAAATAATTGAAAACTGTAAACGAATATGGAAATATAGATACACAATATATGTAGGCTTTGACCAGTTTAAGGGATGCAGTGGTAGGGTTGTTTATTAAGGTACTCTGTGGTGTAAAAGTTATTAGTTTGAAATTTTATGGACAAAAATCCAGCTATGTAAAGGTTAGTGTAGTAAGGGTAAAGCGTGATCTTAAGGTGCATTTTTTTATGTTCGTAGTTTATCTGTTTATGTTTTGGTTAGAAGGGAAAGGAAAAATAGATAAATAAGTTGGTGATCAATAAAAATTTAGAGAACCAAAAGTATCTATTTGTCTTAACTAATGTTACTAAAGAAAAAATAAACATTGTTAAAATAAGAATGAATTTTCATGAGCTTCGTAATGAAATTGGACATTGGTCAATTCCTAAATCTTTTGGGATGAAAAAGTTTGTCCCCTCCGTAAGCTGGTGATCAATAAAAATTTAGAGAATCAAAAGTATCTATTTGTCTTAACTAGTGTTACTAAAGAAAAAAATAAACATTGCTAAAATAAGAATGAATTTTCATGAGCTTCATAGTGAAATTGGACGTTGGTCAATTCCTAAATCTTTTGGGATGAAAAAGTTTGTCCCCTCGGTTACATTACATTACGAAGTTGAAGAAGCAAAGCATTTTTTGTTACATTGTCCATCATATACACAAATTAATTCTAAATTTCAAAATATTTACCACACTACCAACTTATTGACCTTCTAACTCAACTAAACTATGGTGATCTTGAAACACTTCTCTTAATATTTTTCTAATATAAAAATGAACTACTAAAATTCCAAATAATAATTTACCTTCTCAAAATTTCATAAACCATTTTTTATATAAAGAAACATTAATCATAATCATCATTATTACTAATTTATATACTATAATACTAAATCATTTATTGTGCCTCATTATTATTTTTTAATTTTGTTATTTACTTTTACACTAAATTTTATCACAAGTATCAATAAAATAAATTAATTTCTTAAATAACAACTCTAATTTAATAAGCCCTAACGATTATTAAATCTAACTCAATTGGTCTAGTTCCACATACTAAGTACTTCCCTAATTGGAAAGTAAAGAGTCAAATCTTCTCCACCTAGTAAACCAACTTAAGAAAAAGATATATTAATATCTAATATAGTATTTTTTTTATTATTATCATATGTTTTAATATTTCCTTAAAAACAAATCTATCTAAAATTTAATTTTAAATCAATATATTAACTTCTTACATTTTCAATCCACATGGGGTAACTCAAGTGGCAATGGCCGTGGAAATGAAGTCTCACCGAACGGGAAGTCCTGGATTCAAATCTTGGGCTACCCTTCCCCCGTTGAAGATCGGAGAGTCCCGTCCGAGCCTACAAAAAAAAAAAAAAACTTCTTACATTTTCTATAGCTTATTAAAAAACAATTTTACATCTAGTTACATTCAGAAAATGTCATAATATATTCAAAATCAATATATTAACTTCTTACATTTCCCATAGATTATTAAAAAACAATTTTACATCTCATTACATTCAGAAAATGTCATAATATATTCAAAATTTTCTCTTAATTATTTGTGACATTTTATTACTTTAGATTCTCCTATCTCTTAGCATTTCCTTTCATCACATTCAAAAAATGTCATACTATATTCAAAAATTTCTCTTAATTATGTGTGACCTTGTGTGACCATTTATTACTTCAGGTTCTCATATCTCTTAACATTTCCTCTTAACATTTCCTTTTTATATGCTTTGAAAATACATTTTCAAATCACCCCATGGCAATTATGGAAAACTGACTTTCACCGACTGAAAAATGTTTTACATCGCATCTTTCTCTTTGCATTCAAAAAATGTCATAGTTCATAAACAGATATATTAATATCATAATATATATATTATTATTTTATATTATTGATCATGTGTTTTAATTTTCTTTCAAAAAACTACTTAAAATTTAATTTTAAATAATATATTAACCTTTCTACATTCCCATAAATTATTAAAAACAATTTTACATTTCATCACATTCAAAAAATGCCATACTATATTTAAAAATAATTTTTCTTAATTATTTGTGATATTTTAAAAAAATGTCATAATATATTCAAAAATTTCTCTTATCCTTTCTCCTATCTCTTAACATTTCCTTATATGATTTGAAATCACATTTTCAAATCACCCCACGGCAATTATGGAAAACTGACTTTCACACCGCTTATGAGTGGCTCTAAAAATGTTTTACATTTTCTCTTTACATTCAAAGGATGTCATAGTTTGTACACAATTTTCTCTTTATTATTTGTGGGTTTTTACTACTTCACGTTCTCTTATCTCTTAGCATTTCATTTTTACATGATTTGAAATCAGATTTTCAAATCACATGGCAAATAGGAAATTTATGAGTGAATGGATTGTGGGTAATGACCAGATTTCTTCAATTGAATTTGGAAATCTCAAATCGCTTCTAGCTCAAGTGTTTTTAAGTGTGGAGCTTTCCCCACAATCATACTCATGTAGCTTGCTATCTCATTTACAAAATCTTAGCAAGTATTGTGTGTCATGAACCATTCAAGTAGAACTCCCTTCACTCTTTTGTATCTAAGTATTGAGGGGTTTTCATAATAGTGCATTATATTAGATATCAATTTTTGGGATTCAACTGTGTTAAGTCATTCATTTATTAACATTTCCACGAGAGGTAGCCTAGCTGACTAATTTCTCATGATTTTTGAATAGTCCACTTAGCACTCATTGGATCGGATTATGCTCATAAAGGTCTAGAGTATGCCTTACCTGATTTTGCTTGGCTAAGAGCCCATCTTTTTTGGACATAAGGAATCAGGTTAACAGCCCAAGACTATATTTTAAATATTTATTTTATTTCATTTTGTTTTACTGGGTTATTAGCACTAGGTACAACAAGAGTCTAGAGTATGTCTTAACTGCTTTTGCTTGACTAAGAGCTCATTCTTTTTAGACATAAAAAATCAGGGTAACAACCCAAAAGACAGAAACATCATATAAGAATAAAAATCTAACATGTAATTACAGGCAACATGATTTACTTTAAATAAAAAACATTTACCGATTTACCAACCAATAATAAAATTTGACAACCAAAATTATAATAAGTTTCCACTATTTAAAAAAGCAATAACAACCCCACAACATATAAACGATGGAATACTTCGCTGCAGCGTTAAGGAAAAAGGAAAAAAGCAAACCTCCTCTTCCTGGTTGTGGAACGGTTCAAGATACACGCCAATGTGAGATTCAGATTCAGTTTGATTCAAACATGCATAAAATTGGCCATTGACAAGGCCATGTTGTAATTGGTCTTCCCTGAAGTGCTCTGAATTATGAGAGGGTTTTGACTGCTGTGCGGTTGGTTGTGAATTAACAAGGTGTATCTACAACAATCAAATGCTGTATTTACATCTTCCAATCCATCGTTCTAAATCCTGTATAAGCATCCTGATCAGGTTCACCATCCACCAATTTACACCACATTAAAATGCCACTTCTTCTTTGGGAGCAGAAGTTATGTCTTGGAAAACTCTTAATCGATTCCGTTTGCGATGCACCTCAACTGCCGCATCCCACTCTTCTTCTTGTAATCCTCCATCTTGAAAACACCAAACCCACTCCAAATCTTCAAGACGCGATGCCGTTGATTGACATTCTTCCCTAGTCCTTACCTCTGTCTTCGAATCCCTGATTTCCTTCAACAACGCTTCCACACGATCCAACGACTTTGATTTTTCTCTCTTGTTGTTGTTCTTGTTGTTGTTCAGCACCCCCTGTAGAAAACCCAAGGCCTCCTTCTTCATCACACAGACGCTTGGATTACAAGCTTTGTTGTCCTCTGGCTCCAATGCCTGTGCTTTCCTGCTTGCAATTATTCATTTAACACAGCACATTATTCCAGTTTCTAACATTGCCATTGAATAACAGAAAGTCAATCATTCAACTTCAATTGAAATCCCCCTGTAAACTATTTCTGCCGAACACGCTGCATCATATACGCCCATCCCAAATTACCCTGGCAACAACCATTACATTCTCTTTCAACCATTGTTACACGGAAATACTAAAAGAACAGGAGAAGGTTATCAATGCTATGTACCAGAACCCGAGTGGTCTCTTGCTTTACGGAAGCCTGAAACTTCCTTCCATGTGACCGTGCAGTTTTGGTCGATTTGCCATTGAATGCAGCTCCTTTCTGAATTAAGCAGAGCTTAGGCTTCAATAGACTAATCTGGTCAGTAAATCTCCCACATTTCTGCAATACAAACACAGGACGGAGAATGTTACAGAGCAGAGTACATGCTGTGTACTGCTTATAAATATGGGATTTGTTTGAGATTATACCTTAAAGAGATCAATTAGCACATTATCAAGAGGCTCTTGTGCTCGCTTGGAGCAAAGGTGTCTAAAGGACTTTACGGCTTCGATGGCTTCCAATGGCTGGTTCTGCTGGTTCATCACGACGGCCATATCCTTCAATGTGCTATCAAACCGGTCTCCGGCATTAATAGCTTCCCTGAACCATAAGATGGCACCAGCGGGATCCTTTCCCCTAAGCTGTATCCCCAAAATTCCAATTACTTTGAATTTTCATACAGAAATCATGAACAAAATAGATTGTTATAAGAATATCGGACAAAATAGTTCACCTGAAGCTGCTTGGCTGTGCCGTAGGGGGTGTCTCCCAGCGGGACCTTGTACAAACGATGAAATACATTCATTTTTTCCTGTGTTTTCAAAAAGCCGATCGGCTTTTCCTGAGCAGAAGCAGGGGACGTGTTGTTCTGCTCATAGCTCGAGATAGCACGAGTCTTTCTTAGAAAAAATGATGAAGACTCGGCCGCTATTGTCATTTCCTTTGTTTTTACAGTCTCTTTCACTGAAACGTGCAAAATGATTCATGTGCTAGATGTTCTATGCGCAGTAAACGCTGGTTCGTCTTATAATCTTTGTATCGGTCGGCCATTAGAAATCAAACACCTTATCCTCTGCGTTTCCAGGCCAGAGAACATCAATTCCTAACAAATTATTCAGGAAACCGTATGATATTTGAAACACTAAAGTATGAACTTAAACGCCTTAAGATTCCGGTATTTAAGGATACTCTTACAGGCTTCAGCTCAGAAAGATTCATAGAATAAACAGAAATTTCGAACATACCTTCGAGCGTTCGGTTCCGAATTAAATTGAGGCTGAAAACTTCGGAAATCTTTATCGGAGGCGAATTCTGCACTTGAAGCCTCTGACTATGTTTCTGTGGCGTTCCCTTATCTTACTGTTTGCGTTTTCACTGCTTTGATGAAGGTCACGGTATCCGGATCGTTTTATTTAGCTGGAGCAGTGAAGAATCACTCCTATAATTGACTGCGATCACTAACTTTTGGACAGGATCAACATCGGTCTTCATGGATCAGCATCGGTCTTCAGTCCAAGGGCTATTCCAGCAGCTCGACTGACTTAAACCTCTGATAGTGCAAGCATTGCTGAGGCAAATCTTCATCCAGCTGACTGAGTGTTAATTGCTTAGGTGAAATTCGCATTTGCGGGATCGATTTAAGTTGCTGAAGCAGCGAAGAGTCAGAGCCTTTCATCGCCTTCAGTCATTATCATTTAAACAGGTTTTGTCAAGGCCATTGATCAGCATCATTCTTCAGCGTGCGAATGATTTATGCTGCCTACTCCAGTCTTTGGGCATACATGGAGCCAGTGTCATTGCCTGAGCGAAACATTGGCCACCCTGACCTTGCTCTGCTGATCTTCTCTGTTAAGGAATTGGACCTTTCTATTGCTTCATCGTTCTTTGACAGAAAGCCTTGAGCTACTGGGCATCCCTTATTTGCCATTATGTCAGCTTCTTTATTCAGGGTTCAGAGGATGTGATAAAATGAGCATGTAGTGAAGTTCTGCAACAGATTTCTAAGTCTTTCTAGGGTTCCCTTTGAGCGTTGAGCTGTTGAGTTGATCCCATGTGTTGAGGATTTTTATTAGAATTTCTGTGTCCCCAAAGACTTGAAGGTTTTCCCCTCTGTTCCCCAAAGCAAGTTGACATGCTTTAAGCAGTCCAAGGATCTTGGCCTGGTTATTAGTGCTCTGTCCTAGGCCCCAACTGAAGCAGTCCTTTTTTTGCGCGTATGGGGAGTAGATTACTCCTCCTGCCCCTGATATGCCCGGGTTTCCTTTGGAGGCTCCGTCAAAGAATATCGAAACTTTGCTCTTTTTTTTCCACCACTTGTGAAAGTCCGACTCGGGGATTCAGAGCCGCCATTTTGGATTGAGGCTAGGCCTAGAGGGGTTCTTTTTATTGCTGGCCTACGTCATGGACTCACCTAGTCAACAGCGCTCTTCAGGGAGGAGAGAAATGTCTGATTTATGAGGTCTATTTTCGTAAGTTTTCAACAGCAGAGCTTTGGCTTTGGCAGCAACTGCATTGGTGGATTGTAGTTTGTTGTTGAAGATGGCTTCATTCCTAACTAGCCAAATTCCTCAACAGATGTATTTTGGGATTGCATTCCAAATTTTAGCCCATGTTGATTTGCTCTTCAGAGTGTGAGGGTAGTGCTCTTTCCATGAGATGAAGACACTGACTACTGATTGTTGCGCTAGAATTTGGGCGTTGAGCCCCAGCGTTGCTTGCATCCATACATCTTGAGTGAAGGGGCAGCCGATGAATAGATGATCAATCATTTCTTGAGCCATGCAACAGAGAGGGCATCTATGGGGACCGATAATTCCATGTTTTGTTAAATTATCCCCAGTGAGGACCCTTATATGCATGAGAGTCCAGCAGAGGAAATTGATTTTTGGGAGACCAAAGGGATCCCAAACATGTTGCCAAAGCTTTGAAGAGTGGATCTATGGTTGATGTTCTTGTAGAGCAGCAAAACCTTGCAGTGATGTGTAAACTTCGGTCTTCCCCCAACCCCACTTGTCCCTTGAGTGGAGATGCACTGGAGCCAGACCAAAGAGCTTAGCTAGAAGGAGTTGAAGTTGAGGAAGCATCCAGTCAGGGGGGCATAGGAGGGCCCAATTACTGCAGTTCCCTCTGGGATCCCAAGAGCATATATCAGCAAGCTTGTGGATACCTTTCTGAATGAGCCAATTACACAGATCTGCGGTTTCAGGGGCAAGCTTTAGGGGTTGGAGGCCCATGATCTTGTCTTCCCACAGCCCAATTCTTTTTCTGTTTCCTGGGATTCTATAAAGATGGTCTTTAAAAAACTCCCAACTTTGGCTACATAGCTTCCATATCATGGTTCCTTTGCAGGAAGCTCTTTCATCCATATTTATTGTGAGTATGTGCAGATACTTTTTGATTAGAACTTGATTGTTGTGTGTCTTTGATTTGAGAATATTTTCAAGAGGATCTTGCCTCCCAAAGCCAGGTTCGCCAGCTTGGGATCTCTTACTTGTAGTTCGCCTTCGGATATTGGCCTTTTCACTATGTCCCAGCGTACAAGGTGAAATTTTTTTTGGTTCCCTTTCCTCTTTGCCATAGGAAATTTCAAATCAACTTTGATAGTTGTTATGTGATCATTTTTGGAGCTAAAAGAAATGAGGCCTAGTAGATAGGAAGGGAGGAGAAGATTGATTTAACAAGAATGAGCTTCCCAGCTGTGGTAAGCCACTATCCACCCCATGTAGTCATTTTTGCCTTGATTTTACTGATAATTCCCATCCAGTGAGGGGGCTTTCTTGTTCCCAATGTTAAAGGTAGACCTAGGTACTTGAATTTTTCCCAAGAGATGTGACCTGTGAAGCCCAAGACTTGGGCGATCCTGAGAATAGTTTGCTGGTCTACCGCCCAACGATACACAACACTTTTCCTCTTGTTGACCATAGCTCCGGAGACTCTACAGAAGCTTTGGATTACTTCATTGAAGGCCATTGCAATTTTAGTGGAGGCTCCTCCCATAAGGATAGAGTCGTCGGCGAACAAGGCATGATTGATTGGAGTTGTTCCTTTTATCGCCCTTATGCTTGGAAGTGTCCCATTGAGCTTCTTTGCTATAAGCTTTCGGCTCAGGGTGTCTGCCATCAAAATGTACAGTAAGGGGGACAGAGGGCAACCTTGCCTAATACCCCTCAAAGCTTTGAATTAGTTTGTCGGCCTTCCATTTACAAGAGGAGCAATCCAGGCTTCTCTAATACATGCTTTGAGCAATTTTATAAAATCAGAAGTGAAACCAAATGCAGAAAGAACTTGGAGGAGGAAAGAGTACCTTACTTGATCAAAGGCATTCGCCATGTCTAGCTTAATGAGCATACCTTGATCTTTGCGTTGATGGCTGGCATGGATGATTTCCTGCACCATAATCACATTGTCCAGGATGTGTTGACCTTTGAAAAACCCACCTTGGTTGGGGGAGATGAGTTTTTCCAGCATCGGCTTTATTCTATTTGCAAGTATCTTACTGAGGATTTTGTAGGATGCATTACAAAGTGAGATTGGCCTATAGCGGTCAAACGCTACTGGGTTCGCTTCTTTTGGTATTAGTGCTAGCAAGGTGGAGTTTTTGCTTCCTCCCACTTTGGCTTTACGAAGGAAACCTTTGATCATTTAGTACAAATCAGCCTTGATGATGTCCCAGCAGATTCTATAAAAGTGGATGGAAAATCCATCGGGTCCTGGGGCCTTGTCTCGTTCCATCTTCCATAAGACATTGCTGATTTCATCTTCAGTGAAGGGCTTCAGGAGAATTGAGTTATCCTCCTCATTTACCAATCTTGGAACATGCTTGAGGAAGGCTTGTGATTTCTCAACATCTTCCACACTTTATTCTTTGTACAGCTGCTGAAAGTGAGAGGTTGCAGCCTCTTTTATCAGACTTGTGCCTTTGAGAACGACCCCTTCTGGTGAGGTGATTTCAGCAATGTAGTTTCTAGAAAGTCGAGTTCGAATTTGCTTGTGAAAGAAGGCTAGTTTTTGTCTCCAGACACAAACCAGAGATTGCGCGATTTGAGCCTCAAGGATTCTTCCTCCTCTCTGAATGATCAGAGAGTGCTGATTTGGAGATATTGCTCATTCTAAATTTTTGTGCAGGTAATATTTTGCAGCTCCAGGCCCCTTTGCAGATCCAGCGACTGCTTTATATTCAGTTTTCTATAACTAGAGGGGGAGCTTGTATGCTTTTTTATCCATTCTTTCAGAGTTGTTTTGGTGGCCTTTAGCTTTTTTTCCCACACATAGCTAGGAGAACCAGGGCCATGGCTGAGCCAGGCCATCGTAACTGTATCCATGAACCCTTCTCTGTCTACCCAGAGAGGGTTGAACCAGAAGGGGATTGGCCCCAAATTTTCCTCTTCTTCCAATAGAAGTAGAATAGGTTTATGATCTGAAGTCAACTTTGGCAGAATTTTTGTGGAGATGATCTTTTTTACTGAGAGGAGAGTGCTCTGAAGTAGGAATTTGTCTAACCTGGTTGAGATGTGCTTCGTCCCAACTTTGTTATTTGTCCATGTGTAAAGCCCTGATTTTGGCTTAAAGTCCAGTAAATCCCATTGCTGAATTAGGTCTTCTAAGAAGGGAAGGAAGTGGTCCCTGTTGTTGGTTCCTCCTCTTTTTTCCTTTGGGTCAAGGATTAGATTGAAGTCCCCTGCTAGAATTATATTTTTGAGGGAGTAGGCTTCAAGGAAGTCAAACAAGGTTTTCCAACAATCTTCCTTTCTGCATAGAGGACAGGTATGCAAAGATTAAAGAGAGCAAAGGTAATCTTACTTGGAAGGTGTCGGAGCTCGGTGTATATCTAATGATGCGTCTGAAAGGAGCTCTCAAGTAAAAACTTGTCATCCTCTCATAGGGTGGCAAGCCCACCGCATGTACCCCTTGCACTTAATAATTTTCCGGCTTTTGTTTTCCATCTTGCTTTTCTAAGTTCCAGAAAGGCTTCCCCTTCTATTTTAGCCTCTTGGAGCATGAGGATCTCAGTTGATTCTGATTTGAATAGGTTCTTGACTGCTTCAGCGTTTGTGGGATTCCCCAGCCCTCTGCAATTCCAAGAGACTAATCACATTATTTACTACCAGAGGGTGGGGCAGTACCTCCCTTGGGAGGTCTGGTTCTAGTATTTTTGCCGATGGACACCTCAATCGTGCACTGCTTGCCTTGCATTTTTTGTCTCTCCACCTCTTCTTCTCTGGCCTCTCTATGGGATTCCTCCCCAATCTTTTTGTGGGCCTCTCATTTGTCTCATCTTCCAAGGATCCCGATATCTCTGAAGTCTTCTTCCTTGTCATATCTGCATAGGTAGGGGAACTAGAGGCACTTTTGGGAGTTCCTATTTGGAGAGGGCCTGTTTCTCCCTACCTTTTGTCTTCTTCCATGCTACTGGCCTGTTGTTTAGCCTCTTTATCTAAGGATTTGGGAGATCTTCTGGTGTGCTGAGTATTTCAAAGGGGTTGGTGGGTATGTCTTCTCTTGAGGGGGCTGAGCTCCCCTCCGCTTGGGTTATGGGTGGATCACCGCTCCCTATGGACACTCCCTTTCCTTTGGATCTGTTGTTCTGCTTAGTTGTTCCTAGTTTCTAGACCTGAGTCCATTTATCTCCTTTCATATTCTCTGGCCCCTCCTATGATTTATTTTTGCAGTGCCTGGCAAAGCGCCCGTAGCCATGGTAGTGCCAACATTTAAATGGGAGTTGCTCATAATCTAACACTTGAATATGCGTCCATTCAGCCACTGTGAGTTTTATAGCTTCAGGAAGGCCTTCCTCCATCTCTACTTCTACACAAATTCTCGCACAGGAGTACTGGTCCCTCCTTTCTGCTCGGTCAATGTATTTGCCAAGTTTATTGCCTATGGTTTCTAAGGATTTGGGACTCCAACAGTACATAGGTAAATGAGGCAAGCACACCCAGACAGGGACAGCAGATGGCACATCCTATGTCGGATCGAAGTCTAGAGTCCATTTATTTAAATACAAACCCTGAGGCCCCATGAAATATGGTCCATTTCTAAATATGAGGTTTCCGTCTTCTGTCGCTTCAAATACAAATACAAAGAAGCCTTTGCCGATGAAGTGGCTTTTGATTCCTTCCTTGACAAGAGGTCACCAGTTCCTTTGCACCGAGGCATCTACAACTTTAGGCGATGACCACCTAGTGAACTGCCCAATAAGCCCTCTTTCTGCTAGATTCAACGCCACTTTGCAGGTTTCTTCAGTAGGTAGAGCAACTGTGGGGATGGAGTCCATTCTTTTGACAAAATTTTGTTGGTTTTCGATTGTTGGTCGTTTGTTGCTTGCCGCCACCAGTTCTCGGAACGCTGATAACTCATATGGGAGAGGAAGATCCAGTTTGCGGCCCCCTCCTGGGGCCATGGCATTGGTGTTGCTCACAGTTTCTTGTTGTCTACTCCTTCACGCTCGTAGTGTTGTCCACCCTTACAGATCTTTGTTGCTCCTCTTTTCGGTGCCTACAAAAGGTTGCCCTTCCTGTCCTTCGGCTCCCCTGTGGTTCACACAGTGACTCCTTCACCTAGCAACTCTCTTAATTTAACATAATGTTAATAAATATTATTTTTTTCTTATTAATTAAATATTATAATATTTAATCATATATAGATAATTAAATGAAAAAAAATAAATATTTAAAAAAAAATCTTATTTTTAAAAATTTTAGGCATACTTTATAAGTGAGACTTTTTTAAAAAATTTCGTGTTTATTTTCTAATTTAATTTGTTTTTCACAATCAAAGTGTCCCAAAAAATTTTAAGAATGCTAAATCATATATGCAGTGAAAAAACCAATTTAAACAACACAAATCAAAATTTCACCACAAAATTTTTAATGTCCTAAAAACTCAAAAAATCTTACTATTAAAAACTCTAAAATCTTATCTTAATAACTTAAGAAAAATATACCTAACAATATAACAGTGACTCAACCTCAATTATTAAGATTTGACCTAGTAAATACTCTCAAACTAAAGACTTCATACACTAAAAGTCTTATGGCAAAGGTTGTATAAATAATAATTATGTTTTTTTAAAGACTTCATACACTAAAAGTCTTATGGCAAAGGTTGTATAAATATAAATAATAATTATGTTTTTTTAAATGAGTGAAATGTTTACTTGAAATGTTTTTTTAATATTACAGTGACTCAAGCTCAATTATCAAGGTTTGACCATAGTAAATACTCTCAAACTAAAGACTTCATACACTTAAATTCATGTGGCAAAGGTCGTATAAATAATAATTATGTTTTTTTAATGAGTGAAATGTTTATTTGAAATGTTGTTTTTTAAGTGTAAATTTATTGGAAAGCAAATTTTCACAATGATTGTATTATTTATTTTATTAAAAAAATTCCATTCGATAATATAAGTTACAAAAAAATATTAAATGTTTAAGTTAATAAATTAATATGAAAATATTGTAAATAATAACTATATTATTTATTTTATTATTTTTAATTATAGTTTTTGAAAATTTCATAAAATAGCATTGTTAATAAATGAAAATTTTTGGGGTCAAAATTTTAGTTATATTAATTTAATGACATTTAAAAAAAAGGTCCATTTTAGGTTGGAAATTTTTTAAAAGTGCAAATTATAATAGTCTAATGACATTTTCAAAAACTCTAGTTTATGTTGGATATTTTTTTAATGGCTAATTATGTTATTATTAATTTCAATTTTAATTCTTCAGATGAGTCATAATGGATGTCTTGGGGATGATTCTTATATTTTTATATGTCATAATGTTTTAGGTCACAAAATAGAATTTAGTAAAATCTATATATAAATGGAGAAAAAAAAGTTAAAGATAAGAATATTTATGTTTAAAATTTTGAAAATTATTAATAAATAGTATCAATGTGAAACAAAATACAAATCTATAGATCTATCCAAATGTAAATATAAATTGTGGGATGATAAGGAGCTAGAGGAGAAAAGGAAGCTAAAATATTATAAGGAGGTGATCAACCCCCTTCTAGTTAAGCAGAAATATCTCTCTATCTTAACTAGTGCTAAGAAGAAAATGAATATTGAAAAGATAAGAACTAATTCTCATGAGCTTCTAAGTGAAACTAGGGGTTGGTCTATTCCCAAGACACCCTGGGATGAAATAATTTGTCAACTATGTGATACTAAGAGGGTTGAAGATGAAAAGTGCTTCTCTTTGATTGCTCTTATTCACATCCATTTTCATTTCCAAAACATTTACCGCACTATCAACCTTCTTGACTTGTTTAGTCAACGAAACTATCGCCTTCTTGACTTGTTTAGTCAACAAAACTATAGCGATCTAGGAACCCTTTTTCCCTCCTCTTTAATCATAAAAATAAAATATCAAAAACTTTCAATTAATCTCTTACTTTCTTAAGGTCTGATCTCATTGGTCTCAATAAATGTTAATCTTAATATTCTTTATTATTATAGAAAAATGATATATAATCTACATAGATAATAACAAACAAGGATGTATAACACCAATGCAACACAAAATCTTCAGAAAACAAGTAGAAATGAAATGTATGGAAATAAATAAAGTCCCAAAAAGTGGAAAATCCATTAAAGTCAAAATAGAGTAGGTTAAACCCATTATAGTAAAGTAAAGTAGGTTAATAAGTGGAAAAATTCATCATGTTTTAATAAAAAGAAATTTTTGTTAGATATGTTAACTATGAAATTTTGCTTTAAGGTTTGTGTACATTTTAAGACAATTTAGCTTATTGGAATTTGGTAAAAATAAATTTGTTAAAAAAAATTGTAACTTATTAATTCATTCATAAGAAAATATCAAATAGACAACAACTATAAACCAAAAACAATGTTAAACACATAAAACCAAAATCATTGATAATGTTGAATAATATAGTAAGAAAGCATATGATCACATCAATATTAAAACTTATGCGTCATTCTTAATATTTAAATTAGCAAAACCCAAAAATAATGTTAAACACATCACACCAAAATCATTGATAATGTTGAATAATATACTAAGAAAGCATGTGATCACATCAATTTTAAAACTTACAACTCATCTTAATATTTAAATTAGCAAAAAAATTTATGTATATAATCACATCAATTTTAGAACTTACACCCCATCTTAATATTTAAATTAGCCAAACTTTTCATATAGATAAAGCCTTTTAATTGTCCAATATTTAGACTTATTTACCGTCTTTAAAAAAATAAATTAATAATTTGGATATTTGGATTAACCAGTCATTTATTTAGAAATATTTATCATCTTTAAAAAAAATAAATTAATAATTTGGATATTTGTATTAACCATAGTCCTTTTGTAAAGATGTCTAGTCCATAACGTTATTAGTTAAATAAATCTTAACCATATTCTTTTTAAATGTTTTTACTATTTTTTATTCATTTAACTAAAAATAAATATTGCATTAACATTTTTTTAAATTAAATAATTTTTAAATAATAAAATTAATCAAACAAATTTATATTTAATTTTTTTGAGTCAAGTTTCACTAGCACAACCGGTTAAAATCTCATAGGGGTGGTTGTGCCTTGTGCTAGGGATAAGACATGCTAAAAAATCCAATGAGTTAAGGGTTGGTGTGGCCTAGGCCAGTGTGTTCCTCGAGTGATTTTAACGAATTAGATGGTTCCTCAAACCACAGGTCAAGCCTAGAGAATCACAAACAATTTAACGAAAAAATGATTTTTTTTAATATATTTTTTTAAATCACAAACAACTTTTTTTTTGTTACAGAAATGGGTAGTGGATATATTAGAAACTTGGCCTTAATGCCAAAGAGCGGATTACAAAAGGTGAGTCTAAATCCAGAAATGTCGAACAACCTTGCAAGACCGTGGCAATTATGATTAGCTCACATCTCTTCTTAGCTACTACTATGCAGTCAATTTCAGAGATTTCCCAAGCTTTTGGATACAAACAAACTGATTTAACAGAAGGCAATAAAACATGACAATTTTCCAAATTAAGAAATTGGTTCCCATATTTCCTGTCTGTCTCTGAGTAGGGCACCAGCGATAAGAAGGGTTGCTTTGTTAGCTTCAGTGTCCGCCTCCATATTATTGGCTCTCAAACACATGATAGAAATTCAAGTTCTGGAAAGAGTCACCAAGGTCTGAAATTTTGTGAATCAGCCTTGCTAGCCTTAGGTCCATTGGCTTAGAATGAGCCACCATAGTGTTAATAATAACCTGAGAGTCTCCAATAACATTAGCCTCCCTGATTTTCAACACTTTCAAAATATTGAGTCCTTGAAAAAGAGCCAAAGCCTCAGCTTGAATGCTGGAAGCGATGCCCAAACCCCAAGCGAAACTGTGGATCCTAAAACCAGCTGTATTCAATATAACTCCTCCAGCACCAACTCTTCTAGGATTGCCCTTTGCAGCCCCATCAAAAAATAGAGAGTGCCTCTGATGGTTTGCAATCCATCCCTAGAACTCTTTTGTTGTAGCCCTTATTTGCCAAACTTTTGGGAGGGAGATACTCTTTGCCAATGTTTGGAACTGAAGATCGAGAGAAGATTCCCAAGCTTTATCTTGCTGGGTGAGATTTATTTCATCTTTGTGGTCTCTCAGGCACTCTTTTAACTGGCATTTAATTTTAACTACCACTAGCTTGACATCCTGCTCACAATTTCTGAAAATCCATTTGTTTCGCTCAAGCCAAATCTACCAGCAGGTAATTTTAGGGAGAATAAACCAAGTAGCTCTAATAATTTATTTTTTTTGGAGGAGGACCAAGGTACCTTTGCAACCATTTGACAAAAAAATTAGCAGTGGAGGAAGGCAACGCGAAGCTGTAACTCAAAGTTTCCAGTAGCATGGTCCAGATATGTAATGTAAAGGAACATTCAAGCATCAAATGAGAAACACTTTCCTGATTTACCTTGCAAATTCTGCACCTTGAAGGGCCGTGGAAGCCACGCTTCTGAAGATTATTATCTGTCAAAATTTTGGAATGGCATAACAGCCAATTGAAGAAATTGATTTTTGGCAGTGAGGGATAATGCCATATCCCTTTCCATGGCTCTAGATTCGTGGCGACATGGGGGCGCTCACACAGCTTGGCGTGAGCAATGGAATAACCACCAGCCTGCATACCCCAACCTCTTGAATCCCTGCTTCGCATCTGCATTGGAGCCAATCTGTGAAGCTTGGAGAGCAGTTCCTCGTGTTCCATAGACAAATCTGTGAGCGTTTCAAGTTTCTAGCCAGCCCAGCGTGAATCCTGCTAGACTGAGATATCCCACAGGGAATGCAATCTAGCATCGTTCATCCAACTACGCAACGCTTGAAGAGGGCAACAGTCTCCCAACAGCTCATTATTCATAATTCTACCTGTCCAAAGGTTGATCCTTTTTCCATTGTCGAGGACCTAGTAGGCATGAGTATCTATAAGCAGACAGGATTTGGAACAGAGCTTCTGGAAGGGCGTATTCAAGAGTGGCAGAGGATGGTCTAGACAGTGGGAGCGCTTGCCCTTAAAGTATTTTTTTCCAAAGAGCTAGATTTTCCCAGCCAGGGTTAAGAGCAATAATTCTCCAGATGAGCTTAGCTCCCATAGCTATATTTTGATATCCAAGACTTTTGAAATTCAAGCCTCCTTCCAAGAGCGGTTTGGAGATGGAATCCCAGCTAACTAATGAAATATTTTTCTCATTTTTCTTGCCACCCTTCCAAAAAAATTTCTGAATGATCTCCTCCATTTTTCTGAGAATGCCAGAGGGAGCAAGAAGAACATAAAACTGAAATAAGGGAAGACTATTAAGGACATATTTACCAGCAATGTTGAGCCAGGAAAAGCCCCAGGCAAGCAACTTGTTCTTGAATTTCTCCAGTTGGGGGAGCCAATCTCTGTTGAAGGCTCTTTTAAGAAATACAGGAAGGCCTAGATACTTGAAGGACGTCCAGTTTGACGAGGTTGCGAAACCAAAGGTTCTGGAAATGGAATTGAGCACGCTGGAAGTGGTGTTCCAGCAATAGATATGGCATTTGCCATTGTTTAGACTGCTTCCCGAAATCATACAAAACTCGTCCAAGACTCCTTTAAATCTGGAGGCTATAAGCGCAAAGGCAACTCCCAGTAACAAGGTATCATCCGCAAAGAGGGCATGATTAATTTTTTTAACACCTCTTGCTATACAAAGCCCAGAAATTTCCTGGTCGATTTTTTTGTCTAAATAGAAGCCGAGGATAGAGGCTTGAAGAACGAATAGAAGGGGTGAGAGAGGGCACCCCTGTCTGAGCCCTCTTGTGGCTTTGAAAAAGTCAGTAGCTCTATCGTTTACTAATGGAGCAATCCAAGGCTCCGAAATGCAGGCCTGAATCCAATTTATAAATTTCTCCCCTAATCCAAATTTGTGTAAGAATTTTAGCATAAAACTATGCTTAACTCTATAAAAAGCATTTGCTAAATCGAGCTTGAAAACCATACCTTTTTCCTTGCGACTCAGACTTGAGTGGATTGCCTCTTGGACTAGAATGAAGTTGTCCACTATCTATCTCCCTTGAATGAATCCTCCTTGGCTTTCCGGAATGACTTTGGGGAAGATGAGCTTAAGTCTATTAGTGATGACTTTAGTAATCAGTTTGTAACCAATATTACATAGTGAAATCGGTCGAAACCTATTGAAGGTGTTGGCTCCGTTCTCTTTGGGGATGAGAGCAAGAAAAGCAGAGTTCGTGCTACTTCCAATTTTCTGGCAAGCTTGGGACTTAATAACCATTTTGTATAGATCTTTTTCCACAATCGGCCAGCAAGATTGGAGGAATCTGGCTGTAAAACCATCCGACCCAGGGGCTTTGTCTGGGTCCATGGTGAAGAGGGCATCCTTGACTTCATTCTTGGTGACTTTAGCTTCAATAAGGTGATTCATTTCAATAGTAATCAAGGAGGGAACCACGTCAATTATATCAGAGATTTGGTCTAGATTTATATCTACACTATACGGGCTTTTAAAGTGAAGGGAGGCAACTTTTTTGATGCTTGCATTGTCTTTGTGAGTAATAGCGCCATCTTTGATTTCGAAAATGGAATTGGTACATGTCCTTGCCTGAGCTTGTTTATGGAAGAAGGAAGAGTTCATGTCCCCTGCTTTAAGCCAAAGGCTGCGTGACTTAAGTCTCCAGTACTCTTCTTCTACTAGACAAGCCTTGTGATAGTTTTGTTGGAGCTGGGCTTCTTTTTCTAGACACTCTTTAGTTATGTTAGCTGTTTCATCTTGGAGATGATGATTTTCCAGAATGTGTTGGAGATTTTTTCTTTCATTCGCTGGATTGGGCAGAGTTTTGGCCCAATTTTCTAAAGCCCTTTTCACTCTTCTGAACTTCTCCTCCCAGACAAAAAAGGGGGAGCCTTTGACTGGCTGCATCCAGATGCCCTTAACTAATTGCATGAAGTCCAATTCCTTAGCCCAGAGCGGGCTAAATCTGAAGGGAATTGGACCTAGGTCAAGCTGAAACACCAGTTCCAGCTTGATGGGTTTATGATTAGAAGTGTTGCATGGGAGGATATGCACTCTAGCCTCTAATTCAAGCAGAAGAAAATAGCTTTGAAGTAAGAATCTATCCAATCTGGTAGTAATGTGGCCAGGGCCAATTCGTTTATTAGTCCAAGTGTACTTACCAAAGATTGGCTTGATGTCCAGCAGGTCTCAGTCCTGCATAAGGTCCTCTACCCATTCCCTTGCTGGATCTCGAACAATATTGCCTCCTCTCTTGTCTATTGATAAGAGAGTGAGGTTAAGATTAATGAGATCTACTTGGGTTCTTATGGAGTCCCAGCAAGCCTTTTCTTCCACAGTGTTCACGGGGATGTACACATTGAAGAGACTAATAATCTCCTTGAATCTAAGTGTTGCAATTTTAAGAGCAGCCAGTGAGTATTAAGGGTCTCAGAAATGACTGTGAATTTGCTAGCGTTCCATAGAGTCCCCAACCCTCTAGAAGCCCCTCAGGCTGAGATTGCTTTCGCCTCACATTTGTTCCAGAGTTTCTTACTTGCTTGAAGGAAGACAAAGTCTTCCAATTTGGTCTCCTCGATGAGAAGTATGTCAAGAGTTTATGTTCTTATTAAACTTCTGATGGCTTCTTCTTTGATTCCTCTCCCCATACCTCTACAGTTCCAGGAGACTATCTTCATCATTTGTATTTCTAGTTGGCTCCCTTGGAGCCTTGGGGATGGTTTCTCGCCATCTTTGTTTTTGATGCTAGTAGATTCTCAAGGGTTAGCTGGCTGCCTTGGAGCTTATCCTTGAAAGTTTCCTGCTCTCCTTTTTCCGATCTGATTTGCGGCCTCTTGTGGATCTCCTTATAGAAGCTTGGGATTCTCCTATTTCCCCTTCTTCCTCCAAGCAATCCAATTCATGCTCATCTTCCTCTACTTCGACAGTGTTTCCTTTGGAACTCTTAGCAAGGCTTGCCCCCTTGGGAGAAGGGGGTACCTTTAGAGGGTGGGGTTGGTTTTTTATATTCTGGTTCCTGAGTTTCCTCTATTTGCGAGCTCAGAGGAGCGAATTTATTTTTTTGATCCATTCTGGGAGGGGGCCTGAGGACCTCTTCTGTTTGGGCCAACCTGCTTTTGGATTTTCCTGGCGCGCTTGACCTGGTTCCAACCTTCTTCTTTACCCTTATCTAGTTCCACATTGGTTGGGCATCCTCTGGCGAAGTGGCCGTAGACATGACAGTTTCGGCATTTGAAAGGCAGCTACTCGTAATCCAGCTTCTGCAAATGTGTCCAGTTTCCTACTTTGATTTTGATGGCTTCCGAGAGACGCACCTCTAGGTCTACTTCTACGTAGATACGGGCACAATCATATTGGTCTTTGCTATTTTCCCTATCTATGAATTTCCCAAGGGCATTTCCAATGTGTTTCAGCGAGTCCTAGTTCCAGCAATGAACTGGGAGGTTAGGGAGTCTGACCCATACAGGGACAGTCGTGGGAACATCAACTGCAAGGTCGAAATTTGGCATCCATCTGTTGAGGTATAGGCCCTAGGGCCCCATGAAATAGGGGCCATTCTAAAAGATCAGGTCCTTGTCATCCTTTGAGGTGAATTCGAAGAGGAAGAACCCTCGTCCTAAGAAGTTAGAGGTAATGCTGCTCTTGATAAGAGGAGCCTAGTTCCTGTTAACCCAGTTCTCAGTGGTCTTAGGAGAAGGCCATAGACCGATGAACTGGCCAACGAGAGCCTCTCAGCCAAGGAGAGGGCAACTTGAATCGGGGTCTCTGGCGGCAAGGATATTTTAGGAATGTCTTCCAGCCTCTTGACAAACTTGGTTTCTTCACTCTTTTTCTTCTGCGGCAAGCCGACCAAGAGTCGAGAGAAGGCTTCGGCAGATGAAGGCGAGCCTGCCTGGGCTGAGCTCGGGACCTCCATGAGGGCGAGCCCGGCTTACTCGTCCCTCCCAGCAGTAGATGAGCGCTCTGAACCATAGGAACTCAAAAAAGAATGCAGAAAAGGAGGGCAGAGGACCCAAAGCCACGGACCGCATAGCAGCAAGGGCGCAGAGGTGCCAAGGCATAGCTAGGGTTTCATGGCAGTGCTCCAGAGCTCAACGATCATAAATTTCTTATCTAAATCACAAACAACTTAACAACAAAAATATATATATATATTTAATTAAACATTCCTATCAATAATTCTTACTTTAATCACTCTCGAAGATTGCGGATTGCCATACATCTATATTATTTTTCTCACCACTACCACGCCTTTATGAAAAATATCACCTCAAATTAGTTGTAAATAATCCCCCTCATTTAATAATCCTTCCTTAATACAATGAGGAAAGCCACAAATAGAAGTTATATGAGATATGATCAAACTTATAAGGGATGTTGGGAGCGAGTGATGAAGAAGAACATTGACATATTTATAAATGAAACCATCTCCTCAACAGTATTTTGAGTAAGTTAATGGAAGCCTTATGAATGATTTATATAATTAATTAAATAATAATATAAAAACAATTTTAAAATAACAAAACATGATTTATTTAATTAATTAATTAAATAATTGTAAAATAATTGTAAAAATAGCAAAGCATTATGAGTAGATATGGTCAACATTTGATGAAGAAATTTAAAAGAGAGGGACTTGATAGTCTATGCAAGAAAATAAAAGGTATTAATATGGAAAGTAATACAGGGATATGGTAAAATCAATTGATTTTCTCATGGAAAAAAAGTAAAAAAATGTGTTGGTTAAGTTAATAAAAAATAAATAAGAAAAACATTATAATTACATGTTATAATTAAATTTTAAAAATTATAAGAGATAAAATTTCAAATAATTACACTTGTGTTAATAGATCATTTTTACTTAATATTAGTCATGAATAATTATGTTTATCAATGTCAATCAACCAATCTTAAATAAAAATATTTTGATCTAATAACCCAAAGACTTTGTGTTCATTTGAACTCAACTTATTTGGTTGGTAAGGATTGCATTGATCTTTTGTTACTTTCCAATTGAATGATAACAATATCAAGAATCCAAGAAAGAGACCGAATGAGCCATTTAAAATAATGAATGGGTTTGGCCATATCATAAGATGCAAGAAACTTGACCCTAAAATGAGGTTAGCAATGAGTGTCCATTTTATGTTGGATAAAGCCAAGTTCTTTGGAAAAAGATGAGGCTTTTTTAATGATCATACTTTTCATTCATTGCTACATTATAGTTTTAATTAGATTTTAAGAAAACGAACTTGTAAACATCATCAAACGATGGACCATTAGATATAAAAACTTTGAAAAATGCAAGGGAGGGACCTCAAAAAATAAGTTGGAAATCCATGACTAAAACTACAAGCTTTAAGCCCCTTTTTGAGATGGCCCTAGAAAACCACCTAGATTGATGCTTCACCCTAAGTATTCATGGTTTTGATTGCATAAGTTATTGTTCCAAATGGGGGAGCTTTTGAGGACTCTAGTTTTTGGTGAACCAATCACCTTAGTGAAGAAGTTGCTTTGTTTTGACAACCCAAAATATTGTATATTTTGTTGGAAGGTGCTCTTTAACTTGTTATCTATGACCTAATCCACTGCAACTTACTCAATTTAGTCACAATTGAGCTTTATAGTGATCAAGTGCTTTTCCACCTCCAAGGTTTCCAAAAAAGGAAGAAAATATGCCTAAGACAACTTCACATTAAACACAAGGTGGAACCTGATATATGATGGAAGGTTCAACTAAAAAACATTCTCATCCAAAACATTCATAATAGTATAAGGACTATATTAAAGTGTTTTGATCTACTTATGGAGGGCCTATAAGTCATTATTTTTACAAGAATAACCATAAATTGTCACCAACTTGAAGCTTTGTGGAAGCTGAGGTTGAAAATGTCACTTCTTCATAGCAGATTCACTTTTTGCATATTGTGATGAACTTGTTGTTGGATCTGCTAAGAAATTTGGTTGCATTGTCTACCTTGCTCTAAACATGCGAGGACTCTTCCTACGCTAATGTGTGGGCATAGATACATTAATTGGGGCCAATCATTGGAACCCTAGGAACACTTGAAATTGTATATGGTTGAGTGAACTATGATGAATTTCACTATAGCCATGTTTAACATAAAGAAGGATTTCAATCCATGTACATGGATGTATGGAGTTGTACCCATTGAGGATATGTACAATCATCATGTTACCTTGATATCCATCAATTTGAGGATGGAAGGTTACAATGGATTTGGACTGCATGGTGTCAATTAAGGACCAAACATTATACTAAGAGATACACAAGAACTATTTGTCCTTATAAGAGACAATGATCATTAACAACCAAGGGAAATTTTGTGGATCCATGCATATCTTAGAGTATAGAAACCTTGGAAAATATTATTAATTTTTAAAATTCCAACTATATAATTGTAATACTATTTTTTGTTAAGTAAATAAATCATATTTCTAAAGATTTTAATATGAATATGTTTTAATAAAAGAATTGCTTTATTTAAAGTAAAAAATAATTTGGTTCATGAATTATATAATATATATATAATTATATATATAATATATATTTATATATATATATATATAATATATATATAATAATATAATGGTGGATCTTTTGTGGAAAAAAGGGCAAATTATTAAGGGTGTAACTTAGGCTCCTATAATTTTCCTTGGTGGCACTGGAACATGAACCCAAACATGTTCCAAGAAGAGCTTGGTAGTAGCTTTCAGTGTGACACTTTTCTTGTAAGGTGCCAAATTTGGCATTTTAGGCAATTGGTAAATAACCACAAAAACACAATCATTATAAAGTTTCATAATTTTTTGACGTGATCAAACTCAAACAACACAATCATTACCAAACTTGGCTTTTAATGTGATACTTTTCTTGTAAGGTGCCAAAATTGGCATCTTAGACAACTCATCAACAACCAAAAAACAAACTCAATCAAAACAATCATTATCAAACTTGGTTGATCGGAGACACACATATAATTCAATGTACTCTCACTTATCATTACCAAACTTGGTTTACGAAAGACACATACAATTCAAAGTACACTTCTTTATTAGGGGCATTTTGGGGTTTAAAATTAGTCTTTAAGAAAAAAGAAAAAAATAATAAACAAAGTAATAAAATAGGAGTTATCAATTTAAGAAAAAAAACTATTTTTAATGGTATTTTCAGTTTATCTCATTGAACGTTTGTTCAAATTTCAAGAATGACGACTAAACCTAATGAGTGCCTAGCCTGCATACTTTTGAATAAACACACATTAAGGAAAATTGAAAATACATGAAAAATAATTATTTTAATGTATTTTCAATTTCTTTTATTATAGGTCTAGTAAAAAATATATAGAGTAAATACTTATTAAATTCATAATCTAATTATGTATTAAATGAATTTCTAGTCTTTAAATTTGAATAAATTTATAAGAA